>WEIS01098787.1:0-14555 GCA_013389965.1 Todus mexicanus
AGAAAACTGACAAAGAGGAGAAGGGAATGGAACAAGTTGAGGTAATTTGTGTTTATTGTTGGAGTTGCATCGTTCAGGATGCTCCGATTGGAGAAACAGGGCAGAGAAATGTCAAGCCTTTTGTAAATCAGAGGTGTACACGTGCTGCGTCTGCCTCTTCCCTCTTCCCTGACATGGCCCATGACTAGCGAAGTCGAGCACAGATGTACCTGGGAGGCAGCTAAAGCCAACCCTCTGCAAATGGGAACGCAATTATCAACCCCCTACACAATATTATTATGTATTTGCAACTTTCTTTATGGCAACTTTTTATGCTGAAAATTATTGTTTCTTAAATTAAATCCAAATCACTTTTGGTGTTTCTAGCTGCAGGATGTTTTATGGGTGAAGGGAGATCTTCTGATACTATGGAAATAGCCACTATGCAAGGTTTAGCTACGTGACTGTCACGTCACCACTTGGGGTGTGCAAATTACTTTTAGATTGTCTTTATTTTGAAGTAATCATTTTAGAAGTCACTAACTGGTGGATTAGACTGTGTTTCGTACATAACTCCTCTGTGCATCCTTTCATTCGAGTTGAACTTGTCTAGTCTGTAAAAATTGTTCATAATTATTCGGTGTCACCAGCCATCATCTAGTACCCTTGAACCTCACCAAGCACATCTCATTCACCCTTGGCTTGACTTACTTTATTATTTTTATTTTTATTTTACTTATTTGGCCATAGACTTTTTCTTTCCTGGGCTGCTAAATACAGGTCCAATAAGGAAAAAGTTCTGCCAGATGATGACTTGATTTGTTAAAAAGGGACTATTGCTGATTCCTTGGCTGGCCTGTTACATTACACAATACTGAAGCATTCATTTCTGCTCTTCATCCTCATTTTTTAATGTCGTGGGCAAAGGCTGGAAGAAATAGTGCAATCACATCCAAAGCAACATTCCCACCTGCTTAAGGGGAAACAGCCAAATGCTTAAACATCAGCTTGGCTGATGTGGGAACATCAAGGTTGACTCCTTCTCCTTGGAAGGGAAATATCTAGGGAGGAACCCCAAACCAGAAGAATTCAGTAGCAAATCTCTTGGTGTTTACAAATGGAATTATGTTGGCAGTAACGACAGATATGAATTTTTTTGTTTGGGGGTTTGTTTTTGAACAAAGAAGTTTCACATTTAATAGGGTTGGGTTAATGCAGAGGCTGTTGTGTGTGTTTTGTGTATCCACGTCCTTGAAATGCGGTTGTTATAGCAACAGGCTTAACTGTTAAACAGGCTTTAGTCTTATATCTGCTTCATGGCATAGAACATAATTAGGTTTTTGCAGCATCTTTAAATATCATACCGGCTAGTAAAGGATATGAGCATCACTTACCTCCCCTGGTAAATTAGCTGTATGGTGCTATTGTTTCCCCAAAGGCATTATCTCTAAAATTTGCATTATTAGTCTGCCCAATTTCATTCTGCCGGAGTGAGAATGGGAAAGCAAAATATTTAATCTACAAAGGCAGTGTTAAAGTGTGCAGAAATGGTTAGATTTCAGAGGGCTCGCAACACGGATAACTCAGAAAACCCCCAACAGATTCCAACTGTAACCTTTCAGCATTTAAAAGTCTTGGCCAATCCGGAGATGACTGAGAGGGGAGCTGAGCAAGGCTGAGCAAGAGCTCAAGGGCCCGCGGGGGGCAAGAGGCTGGGGCCAGCCTCTGCTCAGGGGTGCCCAGCGCCAGGCCAAGGGGCAGAGGGCACCAACTGGAAGCCAGGAGGGTGCAGCTGAGCAAGAGGAGCAACTTGTTTGGGGGGAGGGGGTTGGAGCCTGGCCCAGGCTGCCCAGAGAGGATGTGGAGTCTCCTTGTGTGCAGAGATTCCAAGCGCGCCTGGACACTGCGATGCTGGGCCCCCTGCTCGGGGGGACCCTGCTGGGGCAGGGGGGTGGCACCAGAGCAGCTCCAGAGGGCCCTGCCAACCCCACCCTGCTGGGATTCTAGGAGTCTCTTTCTGTCTACTGTCCATTTTTCAGAGCCCTTGGTTTTCTTCAGGGTTGTGGATTTTGGGGGTCTTTTTGGTGTTTGGAGGTTTTTCCCTTCTTCCTTTGAGACCTCTGAGAAGGAAAACACTGTTTAGCATGAAATAATTCCTTGCAGGAGGCACAGAGCTCATACTGCAGTTTACACAACAGCTCAACGTGCCGTGGGGCCTTTTGAGGCAGCCTCGCTGTTATTTTTTCTCGGTAACTGAAGCATTTCGCTCCCCTCACGGCACTTTACTGCAGCGTCTTGACAACAAGTCTCGTGACGAAGGGTTTGTGTCCTGGAGTCTGATGGATGCAATGAGAGAAGCTCTTTCCAGTCCTGGGGAGGGTGGGCAGGACGGGGCGGGGCAGAGTCTGGGGGTATAATTTCTGAACTGAAAAAGCCTGAGGTTTGATCACTGCAATTACTGTTTGCACCATCAGATCGCCAAGCTTAGAGAAAGCAGCTCTGCGTTACGATCAGATAACCGCCAGTGCGTAAAGAACAGCCAGAGCCGGAGCCGTGTGCGCGCTTTAGCATCTCGTTTGCCTGTGGCACTCTGGTAATTGAGAACATAGGAATTATCTGAAATTAAATTTGCATATTTGTGCACAAGCTTTTTTTCTACCCTCTCCCCCCCCTCGGAAAATACGGTCTGGAAGAAGTTCATCAGATATCGATAACCTTGTTCTTAGGTAGTAACGATCTGTAAGACAAATGCTACTGATGAATTTTCTTTAATTCTTTTTATTAAGTGAACTTTTCTTCGGTAAACTTCCTTTGTTAGGAGCTAGTCAGAGGGGATCTATTAATGTAGCGCCTGCAGGACTGCATGTTTGTTCTCATGGCACAGTGCCTGCAACACATTTCAGTAATAAGGTTCCAAAATTAGCAATTCTGCAGGACTTGGGTGGCTATAACTCATCTAATGCCATGTGCACCACCCACATCTCTCTGGGGTTCAGTTACTAAACCTGCCGCCCAGCTTTTAGTGGGAGGAGGACAAGCAGTCTCCTGAGACAATATTCTTGCTTTAAGGGACAAATGAACCTAGGATAAAAAAAACCCACCACCTTTTTTGGTTTTTTCAGTCTTTCCATTTTAACTGTATTAAAAATAGACGGGGAATCTCAGCCACACCTTTAATGACTGTCTGCAAATTGATACCCTAAGTTCGTCAGTAGTGTTCTGTCAGGCTGAAAAGCAGCTGTTGCCAGAACTCATTTGATATCCGTGCACAATACAACCTTTTCTATTTAAAAATGTAAGTTTTCAGCTCAGCCTCCAAGCTCTGAAACTTCTGGTTTCAGAAGCTTGTTTGATTGGTTTTGCCAATCTCTCTGCTGCTCTCTTGGCCCATTACCTCCCTGTAGCCCACTCTACAGGAGGCTGTGGTAGCTGGGCAGTTATAGAATCACAGACCGGTTTGGGTGGGAAGGCACATCTGCAACTAGAGCAGGTTGCTCAGAGCCCCCAACAACCTCCCCTGCAATGGGGACAGGGATGGGGCAGCGACCACCTCTCGGGGCAACCTGGGCCAGGCTCTCACCACCCTCAGTGTCAAAACTTTCTCCCTTCTATGCACTCTCAACCTCCCTCTTTCAGTTCCAACCCATCCCCCCTTGTCCTGTCCCCACAGGCCCTGCTCCAAAGTCTGTCCTCGTCTTTCTGACAGGGCCCTTGAAGTCCTGAATATTTCTTTTTCTACTCATTAATTGACCTGCAGATATCAGGCTGGTGGTCTCAGTCACCCCAAGCATTCCTGCCTGACAGAGTCATGAGCACAACAATTGTCCTATGTCACCTCCACCCTTGGCTGGTGACGTGCGGTACCTCTTCTCTGGAGAAGCTTTGGAACCCTGTGTTGTAAGGGTAGTTCATGTTTGTTGAAGGGCATCCTGCTCTTAGACTGTCCTGAGAAGCAGCAGAGCCGTTAGCACCCAAAGTAGCCCTTGCTGTGCCCATCTCGAGATGCAGGAGCCCACCAACTGGAGCACCTCCCTTGCCCTGCCTCCCTGAGGCACTGTGCATGGATCCTGCGCGTTTCCCACGTGCCCATCTCCCATCCTCCCATCTCCTGAGGGAGCGGAGAAGCATCTACCACCGTCTGTGACAGGTGATTCAGCAGGAGCTCGAGTGACTCATGTAGCTACCGAGGAGATTAAAATCAATTCCCGCTTCGGAGAACGACAAACTGCCCTTTCGTGACGCCCATTAATCTACTGTGAGTGCGGGGCTGGAAAAAACCAGCCCATAATTGTTGGCGTGGCCACAAGAGGGAGCTCATAAATCCCATGGATGCACCAAGGAGGTACGGAAATGGGCCAGGACGGATGCTTAAAATGCATTTATTGGGAAAAAAGATGATTGTTACTTAATTCCCATCAACTTCTTTTTGCAAGTTCTTAAGTTTTGTTTTGTCTTTCCTGAAGTTTTCTGAAGATTGTCGGTGGATTTACCAGGCAAGTCAAGGCAACAATATTCAGGCTTCATTTGTCGTTATTCGGTTTGTTGTATTTTTGGTTAAAATTCAACTGAATTCTGCTCTTAGACTGAAAAAAAAGAATCATAATTATAAACTCCTGGAAAATCCTGAAGCCTCCAACATGGCAAATAAATGCACCTTGACTCTGTTAGCAGATGCACCTAACCTTCCTTTTCCTAGAACATGACTATATAATTATTTATGTATATATATATATAGTGGGGTATATGCTGTGCTGCTTCCATTCCTTCTCAACTTGGAGCTCCAGTGGAAAGACAAAACTCAAAGGGGCCCAAATTTTCTTTAGTGTTCAGTAACGTGTTGTCAATCAGCTCTCTGGAGAGCACATGAGCAGGAGGCTCTTACCAACACAACCACGTCCTCCTCAGAGGACCTCCAGGCTGATGGATTTTCTGCACGTTACAGCCAAAAATAGACTTGCACCTTAAGAAATTGAATAAAACAGTCACAAAACTTCCTGTGTAGCAGAGAAACTGTGGATATATATTTATATATGCATATATATACAGGTACACAGCTGATATACTGAAGGGAATAATTCCTGCTAATTAATCAGCAGTTTAAAACCAAGAGGGGTTCTTGCTGTTTAGGGGGTTTTTAATATATATATAGTGATTTTGCTCCTTCCTCTTTTTTTCCATGCTGGCAGTGTAGGTTAGCTGAAGATTTTTCAACCCCCGCCCCCACTTCTTGGGGGATCTTGGAAAGGGAGATATTCTTGAAGCAGAAGGATGCAGCAGTCCTTAACTCCTCAGGTACGTGCAAGACTCTGGGACAATTTCAAAGGCTTTATTTTTTCAAATTGTCTCTAAAAGGAGCAATCAGCTTCACCCTGAGATAATTCTCATCTGCGTGTCTGATCTCTTTCCCTCCTTGGCATCCCATTTGCTCCTTGTTTGCGATGTAGCTGAAGAGCTGGATGGCTTACCTGGGATTCCCAGCATGATGCTGGTACTCCGAGGTCGGTCTCTGAAGAGGGAACCATCATGGTGCTATATGTCTGTTCATTGAACAACCAGGAAGATACCCTAAAAACTGCTATTTCCTCTGCCAGCCGCCTCCACGCATCAGTAGCCTCATTAAATACCCATTTGAATGATGCACACTTAGGGCTGTATTGCCTCAGCTCCTGCCAAGCCAGAAAGATTCTCAGTGTGTTTTAGTTTGATGTGGTTGAAGGTTCCAAAACTCGCAGCAAAGGAAGAGTGGGTGAATATTCTGAGAGCTGAGCAAAGCTTGGAAAAGCTGCAGCTCAAGAGCGCTGAAGTTCAGCCAGTCCTCACACATGCAGATACCTGTTCTGGCTGTGGGCAGACACTTGGGTTGGTCTTAGAGGATGAAGTCTCTGACACATGGTTACGCTCACTAGACGTGTGGTGTCCCAGCATCCAGGGGCCAGAATAGGATACAGCTTGTTCTAGCAGCTTCTCCTGCCCTCCAACCCAATCGCTCCTTCTCCTACGCCTATACGGTGGCTTCTCATGACTGATCATTAGCTGCATCCCTGAGCTCATCCCCTCCTTAAGCAGATTCCCATAGAGCTTCCCCAGTCACATCTGAGGTCTGTACAGGAGGACATACTGGATCTGTCTTCTGCTCTATTATCTGTAACTCCTATCTGCTTGAACTCTCCAGTGAGCTTGGATGATGTGGTGTGGAGGATCCAGGTTGTTGTCATATCTTCGTCATCCAGGATTGGCTTCTGCTGATTAATGCCTGAGAAATTACATGAACTTTTTGCTAAGAGAGGTGTGCCATATTGATGGAATTTTCTATCTCCTTCAAATGTCAGGCAATCTGCTCGCAGAAAATTAGCATGCTAGTCTCTTGACTCCTCGACCTTAATAACCAACGTAAATATCGAACCAACCTTTTAGAACGGAGATTACTCATTTCAATCCAATTGGAAAAAGATGGTGACGGTAAGGAGAGAAATGTCAAGGAATCTAGGGGGCTGAGTTACGTTTCTCAGACACGTTAGGCTTTTAAATCCGGTCATTTCCCGTCAATGACAAGTTTGGAGCTGTTTGTGGAGATCACTTGCGTTGGCCGAGGTGTTAGAGGTTGATATGAGCTTTTGCGTTTCCTCGCAAAACGTGCCATCAGGACGGAACATCTTGTGCTCTGCTGTTTCTGGTTGCTAAGTACCCATTCTTCACAGTCGTACCTTGAGGTAGAAATTTAATAACCCTGTGATGTTTACTCTCTTTCCTACAGAGCCACAAGATTTCTAGTGATATGAGGGAATACAATTCTATGATTCTGTAATATGCATCCTTAAGGTCAAACTGTGCTTTAACCAGTCGAAGGTGAATAGAAGTGTGTTACTGGACTGGTTTCCTAACTGGTCTGGAGTGATATGGGTGCATTGCATTTAACCAGCATTGGGCACTTGAGGTGTTGGCCCAATATTAATCTGACCTTTTGGGGAGTGCGCTTTTGCAGACAAATACTGTATCGGAAAGAAAGTGAATGACAGAGGGAGGAAAAAATACAGTTTTAAATTCTAGATCACTACCTTTGCTGGACTAATAGTTTGTAACTCTGAAGATAACTTACCTTGAAGCTTAAGACCTGGGCAAATATTGACACCATTATATAGTAACAGTGCAAAAACCCCTCCTCATCTTTCTGAAAGTAGAAGTCACGCCATGGATGGAAGGGCTCCGTGCTTTTGGATGTGTGGAAAGCCTAAAAACCAGCTACAATTTATGTGCTGTTTCCTCTTCTTAAGAGCTCTAACTCTGTTGACTGCAGCTGTGGTGTTGAGGAATTTAACACTCTTACATTGATAAGGATTTGGCGTCTCAGAGCACAACTTATCTGCTGGTTGGAGCTCTCAGTTACTTAGGGAGATATGGAGAACATCTGCGTGGTGAACAAAATGAGAGCGTGTCATAGAAGGTTCCTATTTCTTGGATGAAATCTTTGCCCCACTTAGTAAGCTAAGAAGTCAACTTTGACTTCTCTTCTGCCTGGAGAATTTTTTAAAGTTTGCCTCTTCCTTTGGCCTTTATGCTTTGCCCATGTGTTTCTAGTTAGCTTGGCCAAGAATCTCACTTATAATTGGTTTGAAATCTGGACATATGGACACTTGGAGCTGGCCAAGGACACTCTAGTTTGAGCTATCCTTATGTGTCAAAACAATTCCATCTACTCCTCCCCTTCATATCTGCAGGAATTGTTATCGCTGGTTTTCCAAATGAAATTAGAGTGAGTCTGTGCATTTTGGTTTGCCCCAAAATCCACGTGACAAAATAGCTCCCTAAAGGAAACAACTAATCTGGGCAACAATCAGTTTACCTGATGGATAATGAGGCAGCCCGACAGCGTATGACCAAGCAGCAGCAGCAGTAGGACACTGCTATGGAGCGAGGTGAGTTTGGATTTAAATGTTGACTTTTGGTTGCAAACCGTGCTCTTTGTGGCTAACAACTCTCAAATTAATACAAGTCCACATGTAGGGTTTTTTCCCCAAATTCTACTCCATATCTGCGGAAAAATTTGCTTTTAATGAACCCCTGCAAATTCCAGTGCCAATTAGTACTCATCGACTTCTTAGATCCTTTATGCAAATGTACATATGCTGTACCCCGGTCCTCCCTATTTATAACTATACTTATGAGAGAGAGCAACAGCACATTGTTTAGATTCCTAAGGAGGCTGGAGTAAAATTGCTCTGAAAAATCTGCTTTCCAGCATTTACTCTACCCTTGAATGATGAATTGAGGCCAGTTGGCAGGTTTTTCTCCAAATAGATGACAAAAGTGATGACATTTTCTAAGCTCCCACTCCATATTTCTGTTTCTTTGACTATTCTTAAAACGAAGCATCTTTTACGGGTGCTAATTATACCACTGAAATGTCAACTATTTGTGTCTTCTCTAAGAAAAATGCTGTCATCCACCCAAACTCACCAGCATCACTTTGGATGCCAACGACGTGTTGGTGGGTAGGTGTGACCCGCAGTGAGCGCACATTTGCAAGTCTATCTAAATTAAGGAGAGCGGGTGAAAGAGAAGAGGAATCGAGAAGCGTGGCATGTGCTCTCTCCTCCCTCTCCTGGCTGGCCAGGCTTGAGCACACTCGGTGTCTGTGTAGCACCAAGAGGACATTCTCTGAACACCCAGTTGTTTGCTGTGATGGAAACATCAGAGGTCTCTTGTTGCGCTATATAGAGCATGAGCACATGCTTGAGCCACAGCCTGAATGGAGAAAACAGGTCTTCCTCTGTTCTGGATAAAATGAGGCAAGGAAATTCATTGTTCCTTGCACCATATCCAAAATCTGGTGCAAAATAAGAGCCTGGTATCATCGGAAAGGTAGAATGTGCTTCTAGTTCTTAGGATCATCTCAGATAAGCCCTAGCATTTGGTGCCTCTAATCAAAAATGTTGTTAGGTAGGTCCTGAATTATAGAATCACTTAGGTTGGAAAAGACCTGAAAGACCATGGAGTCCAATCGTTAACCCAGCACTGCCAAGTCCACCACTACAATCAGAGTCAACTTTCTTGTAGTCATCTACTTTTCAATCTCTGACTGAAGCCTGACTGTGGAGAGCTAACCGTGTTTCTGTAGACCCTGCAGGTAAAATGGGTCAAAAAATGATGCCAGATAGATAATTTAGTGTGGCCCCAGGAGGTGTTTCAGCTATGTTGGCAGGTTTATGAGCGAAGCCCTGATTTGCAGCCCTGTCTGTGCCACAGATAATCTTCTTCAGTTCCTGGGTTTTCTGTTTCTTACGTAGCTCTCCTGTTCTTGCTGTATTGGCAGATGGCATCGCTTACTTGTGTAGATGGAAACACAGGTGAACAAATGCTACATGTCAGTGCAACAGGGCTATTCAAAAAGAAGTTATCACCTTCACAAGCCTGGAAGATGATTTGAGTTTAGAGGATGGACCCAGGTGAATGTGAGCTCCAGGGAAGTCTGGGGAAGGTCTCAGGAACAAAGACCCTGAATGGTAAGTCCATCGTTTAGAGGTGAGAGGGCTCAGCAAGTGGACAGGGAACAGCAAGTTCACAACAGTATCTGTGTCTCTCAAGCGTGTTTGTGCTTTCTGCTGTTGCAATGATGCACAAGCTTGATGTCTTGAAAGCATCAAGTATGAAAAATAATACCTTGTTCTATCAGACACATTCACGTAATGGGTGCAGGTGCTTAATCTGCTTACAAAGCATCTGCCAGGAGAGAAACACAGAAAAAGAACAGAAGTTTGTAACTTTGTGTGGTTCGAAATTGTTCGGCTGCTGTCTAGAAAGGTGCAAAGGGACCTTGCTCCTGAGGATTAGAAGCAGGCACAAGGGCAGCCTGGAGAGGAGAAATATCTCCTTTCATTGACGTTTCTGGGTGAGTCATTCCCCCTCGGTCTGACTCAGCACCGAGCGCTGCCACACTCCCCAGAACATCTCCCTGCTGACACTAGTCTCTGCCCAAGATGAAACAGGCTCGATCTGCAGGGGACCCCGGTGGCTCCATGCCGTGATATATGGGCCTGACCCTGACATCCTCCTGCACCCGAGAGCCTGGCAAAGTCTCGCTGGCATCTGGCTGAAGCAAGTGTACAAGTACCCTAGTGGCTCACGGTCTATGGAAACACATTTCTGCAGCAGAATCAAAGCCTGACTCACACCGTCACCCGGATGTTCCAGAATCAGCTTGAAAAACTGAGCAACGAGATGCCTGAACGAGATAGGAAAATCTCGTTGCGATGTGCAAAGAGGTTGCTGCTGGTTCCGAGTCGGAATCTAGACCCTTCCCGTTTGTGGGAGAGTCTGCAGCGTGCTGCAAACCACCACCCCAGGAGGCTGCACCAGCTGCCCAGCGCCTGGCCGGCAGCGCTGCTCATGCCTCAGCAGCGCCGTTGCCGTGGCTTTGCCTCAGCATCAGTGAGGTCAGAAACTGGCTCCCCGCCACCATACATGGGTGTTTTGAGAACTCAGCTGAATTAGGCTTGGCGTTGTTTCCTTGGGGTTGTTTCCCCCCAGCAGCAAATTAACAACAGCGCTGCTCACAAAATCCTCACCGCGGGAAAGATGCGATGTCAGGGTCTCCTGTGCAAGGGAAAACTAAAGGAACTAAAATAATCAGAGAACCGAATAGCCCCTACATTTGGATGCTGTGTATTAGGGTGTATCCTCGGTGCTGTCATCTCCAAGGGCATGTTTAATGACTCCTGTTCTGACTTGGCTAAGCAGAGGGCTGGGAGGTAGGAGGTCCAAGATCGACTCCAGATCTGCCACAGAGATTTGGGGTGGATGGGGGTAAATGGCTGAACTTAAACAGTTGGACTTGATGATCTTAGAAGTCTTTTCCAAGCTAGATGATTCTGTGATTCTTGATTCTACTGCTCCACTTCCAAGAAGGAAAAAAAAAAGTACTTTTTGTATTTTTGCATTTTAAGCTTTTGTATTTTGGCTCTTTAGGTGGCACTGGTGAGGCCCTGGCATGGCTCTCCAACAGCCCTCTGGCAGGAGGATCTGAGGCAAGGAGCTGCCTGATGTTCATATCAGTAAGGGTATGAGTGGAGGTAGGTGATGTAGGTGTAGGTACAGCAGCAAGGAGGCAGACCTGATGCACAAAGAAGTTTTGCCTACCCCCTATTACCTTCTCTTAGGTGTCTGTGAAGGGTTTTTGGCTTTTCCTTTCCATTATGTTATATATAGCATTTATACACTGAATGTGGCTACATATCATATGTGCAGAACATATGAAACCGCTGTGCTGTGATATAAATAATGGGGCTGCCCGGACAGAAGCTGCTCCTTTCAAAATGGCTCAAGGTTTTCTGAAGAAGTGAAAATTAAAACGCATTCATAAATGCTGTGCCTCTGGCGTTCTTTATGTGAGGACGCGTCTTCCCGTAAAAGAGTCATTTTGTATTTTCTCCGTCCTTTTATGAAGGCTTAAATTATCTTGAGTTATTCGATAAAACCCACAAAACTGCTCTTTGCGCGATTACTCAGGGAGAGTGCTCCATTATGTGACAGTCACACCACCACATCATATCCCTCTCAGCTGTAACTTGCTGTTGCTTTTGCCCACTAAGTGTCTGAGAAGGTAAAGCAAGTTTCAAATATTTCAACAGACTTGTGGTCTGGGTGCTGCTGGTGCCGAGGGACAACATCAGGAGATTTCTGCGTGATCCAAGGAGATCTATTTGGTAAGATAAAGAATATGGATGTGCCCCGTTGTCCTGAATAGGATTCTCTGGCATCGTTTGCTCTCATCATTTCAGAGCATCTGATTTCTTGTCTCTCCCAAGCATTGACCTTCTGCCAGGCATCTTTTTCAGCTCTCTGGTCCGCAGAAGGTGCGGTGACGGTGCCAAACGTTTGACACAAAGTTTTGGGTAAGGACTCAGTGGGTTTTCAGGAGCACTTAAGGTGTGAGTTTGAGGGAGTCGTTCTTGGACTCTGGTCCTTAAAGGTCCTGTATTCTTTGACGGGTCAGACTCTTTCGTCTCTTCGTGCCTGACTTTCCAGCCTATAGAGGTAGCAATTCAGCATTTCTCCATCCTCGCTGTGAGCTTAAATACACTAAAAATCACGAGGCACTCCGATGCACTGGTAATGGAGGCTATATGACAAGAGGGGGCAGAGAGCCAAGAAAGCTTTTTACATCTTTTATTTAGTTTTGGGGATCTAATGAGATTGAGCAAAGTCCTTGATGGTAGAAGCTGGGTCTTCCACTGATTCATTGAGAATCAGGCTGGCTGAGAAATTTGCAAATGCTTTGAGTAGAGTTTCCTAGGTTTACAGCTGCGTGAGAAGACAACTTTGTGTTTTCCCCGTGCATGGTGCTCCAGCAGGATATTTTTCAGAGCTTCTTTTTTCACCCTCCAGCGAGATGCTGCAATATCTGCACCTGCTGGGCTTGGTCAGTAGGAGCTCATAGATTTATTAAGCCTTGAAAAGCCTACAGGAGGGAAAAAAAGGTTGAATATGTAACTACCTCTGCAAATACAGTGGTTTGAGGTAGATCAAAGCTTTCTTTGAGAAAGACAGATTGCATTTTTACTTTTCATGTCTGCAGGCTGAACACTTTTCAGCCCAAGCTCCATTAAAGGGCTCATTGTGCAGAATGAATGAATGAATGAATGAAAGGCTTAATGATAAACAGGCAAACACAGACCCAGGACCATGAAAAGCTGCAAGTGCAGGTCCCCCAGCAGGGCTCTTTGAAGTCAGGCTCAACTTTGATGTGCTCTTTAGGTTTTATTTTCAGCCTCAAGCAAACCTCCTGGCTAGCAAGGAAGATGCGGTTCCGGGTTCTCCGGTTCCAGAAGGACAGGGAACTACTGGGGAGGGGACAGCAAAGGGCTACACAGATGCTGAGGGGACTAGAACATCTCCCTCATGAGGAAACATTGAGGGAGTTTGGTCTTTCTCGTCTGAAGAAGAGGAGACTGAGGAGGGATCTGATCAATGCTCATAAATAGTTCAAGGGTGGGTGTCAGGAGGATGGGACCGGTCTTTGCAATGGTGCCCAGTGACAGGATGAGAGGTAACGAATACAAACTTGAACATAGGAAGTGCCATCTAAACATGAGGAGCAATTTCTTTACTTTGAGGGTGGCAGAGCCCTGAAACGGGCTGTCCAGAGAGGTGGTGGACGCTCCATCTCTGGAGACATTCCAAACCCACCCGGATGTGTCCCTGTGTGACCTTCTCTACGTGAACCTGTCTTGCCAGCGGGTTGGACAACGATCTCCAGAGGTCCCATCCAGTCCCTACTGCCCTGTGGTTCCTGAAGTTGCTGTGAGTTCTCCCAACCCTCCTATTGGAAATCGGTGCTTGAACCCAGTGGTGAAACCTAATTTTGCAGCAGAAAATAACATGTTAAGAGGGCCAAGGTCATCCTCCTTGATGACTAAAAGGAATGTGAGATCTGAAGAGGCAGTGGGGGATCCCTCCTCTCTTGCGTGGAGGCTTTCAGCCATCTGCTTGTAAGAGCTTGTCCTCTGCAAGGCTCCAGAAGGGCATCCACAAGATGAATGGGAATGGAGGAAAATGCACCTCCATTCCTATTCCCCCCCAAAGACAGAGCTCCTTCCAGCTGCACACCGAAGGAGATAATGCCCCTGCTGATAGCTTCAGTGCCTGCAAGCTCAGAGAACTTTGTAGTGCTGGAGCAGGAAAAAATAAGGAGGTAAAAGGAAAAGCCAGAACTCATGGAGGAGGAGACAATTTTGTCCTGCCAGCTTAAGTGCAAATCGGAATTACTCCTCCTTTGAGCCAAAAATATAAGGAACATAGTAATGTGGTTTCTTTCTATTGGAATTAAACTACTAGAAACTATTTCCAAGTGCACCCTTCTTGCTTAGGTGGTGACCTGTTTCTTAGGGACGTATATTCATATATTGACTTTGTGTCAAGAACATTCTAAGTCTTGAAACTTCGTCTGTTTGATGGGAAAAGAGACCTTACAGTCGACCTTTGGCATGTTTGATTTTTCCATGAACTTTTGATGTGCAATTGCTCATAGCTCCACGTGAGAAACTCTTGCAGATTCTTGTATTTAGGATTCCTTTATTTAATTCAGTAAGCGTTCATCTAAAAATTTAGACCCATGTCTTTACATCAGGAGAAAAAGGGCTTCATAAATTGCAGCCTTTGATATAATCAAGTTTCCAAATATCTTTGAGATCAAAGATGCCCAATAAATCATTTAGTCGAGCCTGTTGTTCTTCAGCTGGGTGTTAAATGAACGTGCTTTAATCTAAACCCTCTCAGGGCTAGAGTTTTAGTCAGGAGCATTGTCTGTTCTCAGCTGGGATAAAGCTAATTTTCCTTCTTAGTAACTCGAATAGCACCATGCTTTGGGTTCAGTAGGAGAAGAATGTTGCTAGTACACTGATTTTTTTACTCGTTGCTCAGGAATCAAGGACTTTTCACCATCCCATGTTTTCCTAATGTGCAGGAGAATAAGAAGCTGCACAGGAACACGGAGAACGCAGCCAACCCAAACTAGCCAGAGGGATGTTCAGTACTCTATGACATCATGCCCAGTATATCAACTGGGGAGAACTGGCCGGGAG
>WEIS01098827.1:0-16351 GCA_013389965.1 Todus mexicanus
AAGAAAAGAGAAAAAAAAAAGAAGATGTCTCAGCCCCAACAGGCTTGCTTTCAATTAAATACAAAGAGCTTCATGAAATGATATAAAAGTCCTGAAAACCCTGACAGCTTGAAAGATGGCAATTGTTTGGAACACTATTAGAGTGTGTAAGGGTAGGGAGGACTACGGCACAACAGAGGTTGGTTTGGCTTCTATAGCAGTTATAGTAGGTGAGAAAATGAAGAAATTGGAGAAATCTGACTTTTTTTTTTAAAGAACTGTTGTATCTGAGCAGCACACAAGCAAATTAGACTGCAGAACATGCCGTGTTCCATGGACAATAGTTTTTCAGAGTTTTTCTGTAAGACTTTTCCAGTACAGGTCTCTCACCCACCTTGTCAGAAGGAAAGAGGAAAAAAATACTAATTATTACTCTCCGTGTGTCTGATAATACATAAAGATTCTCTTCTGTTTCATACAGAAAAAGTGGTGATGCATACCAAGATGTGGGTGACTCAAAGGTTAGCATTAATATTATGCAAAAAGCACATGAAAGAGACGGGGAAATAGAATCTACAGAAAAATGTATAAAAAAATTTCTAGAACCCTCATTAGAAATTCTCACGCCCACAAAACCAGACTAATATTCATGTTTTCACCTGTTTTTCAATAAGCTTTTTTTTTCTTTTTCCTCTAAAAAATTTTTTAAACGGTTGACAGCGTAATAACCACCATCATGAGAGTGTATCTCTTTGATTGCTGTTCCATGAGTTCTCAGGTAAGGCTTTCCAAATAAAGCACAATACAGGCATTCAGACCTTCACAAGGCCATACTCAGTACAGTACAAGACAGACCAGTAGACTCTGACCCTACAATATGAAATCATAAATCGAGATCATTTAGGGACAAATGTAGCATCTTGTTCCGCATTTATTGCTACCAACTGCAATAAAGTAACTTAGCAAAATGATTAGCGGCAGGGATAAAGGGCTTCTGTTGTGAAGCGTTGATCATATCAATGCCCAAGTGTTAGGCAGTGTCTAAAAAAGTGGTTTGTGTCCATAGCCACAAGCTGTGGGTAGCCAAAGGGCAGTAGAGGTGTGCAGAGGCAGGGGATGTGTTATTTACCTTGTAGACTAAACTTTGGAATATTGAAAAAACTTAGTACAAAATGAAATCATCTCTAATTCTCCTTATGAGGCCTCCTCGTAGGGTATTCACACCTCATTCTGTAGATTGATGATCTTCTGCATTTAAAAATAAAACTACAATATCAATGCTATTGTTGTGTTAGTTATTCAAGAGCTAACGGGTTGTGCTGGGGCACATCAGAAACTCAAGAGCAATTTTATAGAGCTCTGAATTTCTAAGGTTATGTTCAGAGGAGACTGATACGCTCAGAATGTGGAAGAAGTGGTTTGTCATTTTGGAGAATGGCTGTAGAAACCAACAGGCATTTTGAGATGCAGAAATGTATTTGTTCTGTCTTGAAGCAGTTCAGATTTCTGAAATGGTAGTGTATCAGTAGAAAATGGCTTTATGTTGTATTTTTGGCCAAAGCAAAACTAAAAGCCAAACTATTTATTGGTGGGGGTTTTGCCCATCCACTCAACATAATGGGGAGATTACGGTGCTATTATATAACAGGCTGGAAGAGTCTCCGCTTGTCAGTAAAAAAACTTGAAGGTAATGAGACGGTGAGAAAGAATCACCAATATAAAGACTAGACTGCAGAGGAAGATAGTCTATCTTGATAAGAAAAAAGCAAATCAAAAAGGACAATTTCAGAGGGCTCAGCTTCAGTCTCAAGAAAAAAAAACACAACAAAACCCAAAAATCCAACAGCACAGTATAACACTCTCTGAACACCCTCTGGTCCCAGAACAGGGAATTCTGTACTGTCTACCTACATCCTTCTCCTACCTTCTCTTAAAGCATTTAATTTACCATTCTCAACTCAATGAGAGTCAACCTGCAAAGAGCTCCTATAAATGAATCCCTAACTAATTACCACTGACAGTCTTACACACCCTGTAGCACACGGGTGAACTTCGCTCCCAGTTCTGGGCAAATCTGTGTCACAACTGGAGGTCGAACAAAAGTATTAGAGCTCCTTGCTACATAGTTTGTCACCAGGGTCTCATGTGCTTTTGACGCCATGAAGACATATCTAACAGAGGATGAGGAGAACAGCTAGGTCTTAATGATTTATTTTTCATAATTTGAGATTGTCAGTTGTACCTTCTGTTCCCATGGTGGGAATCCATTATTAATATTTACAAGCAATTCTCTAGTAAGCAGGTAAAGGCTCATAATCAGAATCAAATTACTGTACTCGTGATGATACTTCATGAGATGAGCACTTTATTAGGAAACAAAAGCTTCCAGAGAGACTATTTAATGATAAGTACATCAGTTTCTTTAATACTCTAATGGTAATTGCTAGTGAGACAATTATTTTTCTTGCCCAATGATTTTTCCCCCCCTAGTGAGAACTGTTGTACTCAATGCTTAGAGCATAATGTAATTATCCAGAGTTCATTAATAGACAATATTGCTTTTCCTTTCATTAAACCAGATCTGTGCATCTGTTTGAATAAGGATATGTAAGTCATCAACCATGCAGTACATACTTTTTAATTTATTTTTTTTTTAACTGTTAAGGCAGGAACAACGTGAACCTGGCACTTACTATTCAATGAATTGAGGAAACCTGACTCCTAGTCACAGCTTGCTGTTCATGGTAGCGTGAGCAAGTCTCTATCTCTCAGCACATCTGCTCCGCTTCAGTTTCCCACATGTCAGACAAGGACAATTCTTCCCCAGCTTTGTAGGAAGCTTTGGGAATTAAGAGATGAATGATACTAAATGAGTTACACTCTTTTTTAACTTCTGTCAGGCAGTATTGAGGACAACGAGCAGTGATAAGGCATGAGAATATGGCCAGGACGATGGGACAAGCCTGGTGGCTCTGTGCTCCCACTGGTCTGTTAGTGCCTGGAGAAGAGCTAGGGCAGCACTCATCATTTTGGAGTGCCTTGAGCCAGTGGCATTCCTTTCCACCACAGACAGTGGTTAGGCTCCAGCACTGGATTTCGGTGAAAGGATGTAAGAGTCAAACTTTTCTCCCTTGCTTGGCACACCGACTCCAGTGTTGGCCACACTCACGCTGGGCGATGCTAATGAAAAGCAAAGGCTAAGCAAAACAATGTTCAAAAAGGCAACAGGCAAGTCAAGAAAGTGCTCTCATGGACAATAAAGTGCTCTCACGCACAATATCAGCACAGGAAGCCTCTCACCGGGGCATAGATGAAGAAACATCAGCTATAGAGGTAATTTAAGGGACCTGCTTCACTTTGGAATATGAAAACAGCCTTCTCCCCTTGTTTGAGCTCTCATGGCACTGCAGATTAGCATTAACTCCACTGTATGATTAAAGACAGCCTGTACCTTTTTTTCTTCTTCTTCTAAAACCTTATAATTCTTCTTAAAAGAAATGTATTAATTCTGAAGTCCTTTGATTCAATTTGGCCTGTTTGCCCCATAAAGCCCTAGTGTTATTTTCAAGTCAAGTTAAGCAATTAGAATAGTGGGAAAAGCAGCTCGGATGCCGAGCAAGCAGACCGAGGCAAGTACTTTCATTGAATGTTCAATGTGGTGCCAGTAATTACTGCCAGTAATGAGGGAAAACAAGCTAACACATCCATCTGCAGTTGTATCACAGTAGCGCAGCACAGAATACTGAGTTTCCCCTCTGTATGTCTTTGCATGCTAGGTGCTGATAAAGATCTTTCCCTCTAGTTTCATGTTTGCATGGTATTCTTGTGTAACGGCCAAACCTGTTTGGTTAGAGATTCCTCTGTCTGTCCTGATTAATGTCCTCCTCTTTGGACCCCATGAGGGAATCTGGGAAGCTTTTGGTGCTTTTTAGGCCATTTGTTGCATTATCTGTCCTGTCATTCTCTATTTCAGCTGCGGATTGCTCAAAACCCAGTGGTCTACACTGTGCAGTGCTTGAGGTTTTACTTAGCTTCTCTGTTCTCCAAAGCAACTTTTCTTTGAATTGGTACTGAAACCAACTTTAGGAGTAATCACTGTTCTGAGAGTATAATGTAGATATCCTAATGTCTCTCCAGTCAAGAATTTCAAGTCCCATATCTGCAGGGAACCAAGAAAAGCACAGCTGCTACAAACTCCATATGATTCTGCGCTTGAATTCCCTGACACCTTGCAGTGAACAAAAAATCCTGGATGCTTGTCAGTTTTTTAAATGAAGAGAGAACATCTAGTACACAGTACCAACGGCAATGAAAAGAGCATTAAGTGGAAGCATTCCAGTCCCAGTGTGAGGCAACGCAGTGGTAGTAAATTCTCTCCTGGGGGACAAACTACCTACCAGAGTAGTAAGATATTCATTAATTCCCATCAACCTTCAGAAAAAATAAGGAAAATGAGTTACACCTGTCCTGTGGAGCACTATTACTTTAGCCTGAAGAACCTGGCTGTATGGGAACACTAGGCACGAAAAGGTGAATTAAATAAAGTTACTTTGATGTGACATCCCCATAGAGACTGTTGCTACAGCAACAAGACCTTTAGTTCCTTCAAGTCACTTAAAAATAAATAATACCAGTAAAAAGAGACTTTGCTTTCCAAGCCAGTCAGAAGTTTTCAAAAAAGAAAATTTCACCCGAGAAGAGCTCAGGATGAGTGTTGTCATCCTCCCTCGTAACACAGCCAGCAGGTGTGCAGCATTCCAGTGCTGTAATCACAACCTTTTTCCCCAATTCTTATTCTGTGGTAGTTCATCATCCTTTTAATTAACAGCATATATTACACCACCCCCCATCAAAATACCAGAGGAAAAGAAAACAATGCATTTGGCTACAATGTCCTATTTTGAATGGCTAATAGAGAAATGGGGGAGGGTGTGTGTGTGAAAAGTGAAAAGTATATTTATTACTGATGCTCGCTATTAAATTTGACAGATAGCATTTGCCTCCAACCTTTCAAGCCAGAAGTGGAACAGATGTTCATGAAAAGCCAGTTAATTTCCTGCCATTTGTGAACTGATTAGAAACTGAAACATTAGCGCAGTGACACTTCTTTATTTTTAATCTTGCTCATGTTTTGAGAGGAAAAGAAAAGAACCACCAGGAGCTAAAGTCTGGTTTTCAGATAGGAATGGCAGCACATTTTTGTTTCCTCTTTTAACTCAAACCCGCTCGCTTACGGAAATAGAAGAAAGCAAAACTGATGCCACACAGCCAGTAGCAACTTGGTGTTGCAAACTGTCGTCTTCTGCATAGCTGCAGCAGCGCTGCCAGCACAGCCAGTGAAGGAGGAAGAGAGCGGAGCTGCTGCCTTTGCACACACCTACCTATTGTTACAGCTGCTCAGTAAACGAACAAAGGGTCTAAAGCTGTTTTCCAACACTGCTAGTAAACAGGCAGCTACACTTTTACAGGTCATTGTCAAAAATGAAGTGTTCTGCCCTATAATGAGGAAGAAGGAATGAGGAACTTTTCCAGGTTTAGTTTTCAGAAGTGTTGTTACTGAGCTGCATTCATACGAGGACAAACAGCCTCTGCTTTACTAGTTCCCAGAACAGAAATTCAGGGCCAAATACAAATCTAGTATAAGCAGGTTCAATTCCATTCGAAACTGAATGGCGTCTCCAGATCTAATTCAAGAACAACTCACTTTTGTTATAAATATTTATGTACTATTATTAATCCCAGTGGGAGAACTTTGGGCATGCATTATCAGTTATTTATATACCCCAAGCCCCAAGAAAGCCGAGGCTTTTACTCTCTTGGGTCAGATGTAGCAAGTTACTCAAAAGTAAAGCGAGTCAGAAACTTTCTGACAAAGCGAGGTTTTGTTGGATAATCACAATTTGCTAAGGCTGAAACATGTTATTTAAAACATCCTGGGGTTTGATGAACAGCCACCGAGGCTGGGGCAGGGTCCAGCCCAGCCAAGCAGGGCTGGGGCAGCTGCTGGCCCAGCCTGGCCGGTGTCACCGCTGTTCGCGTCAATTTTCCTGGCGGGCTGCGGAGCTGGGGGCCCCAGATTGCAGTGGATTTAGAAAACCTCATCACCCCAGTACTCAGAGCAAGTTCAGAACAAGCAGGTAAATATGAAAAGGAAAGAAATCCTTGCAAACTGGAAACCCTGCTTTTCAAGCCAGCTGTACTCAAGAGTAATTAAAACAAAACAAGCCAAGATCTCTGTATTGGAAACCAAGATTTAGGAGGAAAATCACTCAGGAAAGATTCTCCCCCAGGTCAGCACACTGGTCAATATTATATATCCTTTGCTTACATTGTGCCTACATCTACAACTGGAAAAGCACATGCTTTCAAGCATGTAACGTACCCTTTGCTTATCTTTGCTTATCTACAGCCAGAACAGTGCAACTGTGATCAGACAGACAATTCAGCAAGCAGTAGATTTTGTCTGTGTGCGTGCACGTGTGTCCGCACACATGTGTGTGTATGAAGTCAGAGTCCAAACATCAGAGAAATGCAAAGCTGGCACACAGCGCTGGAAATCTTTCACATTGAAAGACAAAAGCTGATGTGTTCCCTACAAGAAATTTCTTGGCTCTGCAATTATTTCACCCAAGGTGAGCCTTTCTGCGTGCATCTGGAAAGGTATGCAATTGTTTTTCTGACTGAGTTTCATGTTTTAGTAACAGGTGGTTGGAGTAATCCTCAGAAAATAGCATGCAACACACAAAGCTTAACTCATTTTGAATACTGCTTTTACCCTACTGAATCAGCACACACCCAGCTTAAAGGTTATGAAACCTGTAGAGTGAAACTATCCAAGTAACTTACCACTCCCCTAATATATGAACAGTGAGGATGTTACACAAATATTCTCCTCTGTGTTTTATCCTAAACTTTTAGGCCACACCTTCAATTGGAATATATCAGAATAACTAAACTGATATCAGCAGGACAATGCATATGCCTAATGTTAAAGAAATGGCTCACTAAAGCCAGAGTTTTCATTGCCTCAAAAAATTTAGCCCTGTTTGCAAAGATCTGCTAAAAGTGTACGTTTCCCCTTTAAATTCCTTTCCTTACTCCACTTTCAAGTTTTCTTTACTTTTTAATTCCTTTCTTCTTCCTACTTCTACTACCACTCCTCTGCTTCCTCCCTCTACTGGGGGAGGGGAAAGGGAAGAATAAGTGCTTTGTTGTTACTCCCCTCCCCCAGCTTGTAAAGTTTTCTTCTCATATCCCACTGGAAAATAGCATTTCCCCAACCATTTGAAAAAATTACTGCAGTATTTAATTGACAATTGGATGTTTGAAAGAGAGAAAGGGGAAAAATAGAAAAAAGAAAAAAAGAAGAAGAAAAAAAAAGGGTAGGCTTTGGGGGAGGAAGAATGCATCACTTTTTGTTGTTGTTGTTGGCCACGTGATGTGTAACTCTGCAGAATGAGACTCTGCATCACAGTGTCTCCATTCGTGACCGGATCACTCCTACCAGTGAGATTCGAGCAAACTGAACTAATTGCCAAGGGAGAAGCCACTCCCGCCAGCTACTGCAGCTCCATCTTCCTCAATTACTCGCTTTTGAGGCCTTTTAGGGTTTTCCTTCTCTATTCTCTATTCTGCAGGAATTTCCTATTCCCAGCTATTTCAGTCCCTTCCACGTTATAAAGTGATCATCAGCTGTTAAACAATTCTCCCTGACAGGAAGCATCATTACTACACTCAAACACTTTATGTTCCAGACACGGAGGAAATGCAGGGCAGGCAGCGCCAGCCTCCCTACCTGTTCCAACACCATCCTAATATCAGTTTAAAATTGTGAGCAGTCTCTTCGGTGTCATCTGCTTACTCCTCTTTCAGCCTTAACTACACTCCAAAAGCCAGTCAATTGTTCGAAAGGGGCAATTTATTGTCTCACGTAAGGTCAGCTGCATAATGAATAATTTCACAGAAATCATAAATGTGCTAAATTGAATCACCATTGAAGACCTTGGGGAAAAAATAACACAAGTCACCAACTAATTTTAGACATACAAATCATACACTGAAAGCAGCGATGAACTGACAGGGAGGGGATTGTTAAAAAAACCCCAAAACAGCAACAAAACCCCCAGACTTAATTTGCACAACTGTTGTCATCTGTACAGAGAACCTTCTATCTTAAAACCCCCTTAATCCTTTCAATCAAAACCCAAGTTTATTACATTAAGTATATTTTAATATTTCTGTAGGAAGTCACTTTGCTTTTAAAAAATTCCCCCTTCTCCCCCCTCCTCCCCCTCAATGTCCATCTGTTTATAGGCTTCTATTGCTAACTCAGGGAATACCAAAATAACTGAGTTTCTGGATAAATTAATTTATAAAAAAAAGAAGGAGAAGAAGAAGAATGACAACAGAAAGGTTTAATACATGTAATTTGGTAAAATTATGACTAAGGGAGGATATGATAACAGCCTAAAGTATTTGACGTGTGTAAACATTAAAGACTGGCATGAAGTAGTGTGGGCTGAAATGAAATTAGACTGAATAGCAACACAGTCTCCTAGACTATGGAATATTTTGCTAACAGGAGTGGTGTTTGAATCACTTAAAACTAGACTGGACAAGGAACTGGAGAACATACTACATGGTTAGAGACACAGCTACATCAAAGGGTGATTTTCAGTCTATGAGTCACCGTGACAGCTGTGCCCCGCTGGGAAAATGCAGATCACAAAGCTGAGGATGAAGCACATGAGAGCCAGAGACAAAGCTTTCTCTGTCAAGGGGAGCTGGCTACACAGCGATCTTCGACCAAGAGATCAGGCAAACCCACGGTCTGAGCATCTTTAGGACACTCTGCAAAACTGTCTCCCTTAAAAAGTCTCTCCACTAGGAGACAAGCACAATATTGATAGTCTCTTCTTCCCTGAAAGTGCAACCAACTGATTAAAATGAAGCAAGGAAAAAAGAAAACAAGCCTCAAACACTCTACCAACCCACCTTCCCTATAAACAAAGATCTTATCCCTGAAGGACTTTGATCCTGAAACGCAGAAATGGCTAATGCTCTATGAAGTCCACACAGATTCTCCTTCTGTGAAGTGGTGTCCACACACTGACTAAACTCTGAATAAAACTCCTTAATCCAAAAGAAGAGTTATTCCAGCAATACTATTAAATACATGTTTTCTAACAGTTGATTTTCTCATATAAATAACTTCTCAGATCCAGAGCACAGAAGAATCCTGAAATGCCAGGGAAGGATGTGGTCCATTTGCCCAAACTTCCTTTATTTTTAATTTTAAAATAGCAATTTTAAAAATTGCATGTACAGTCTGCCCAGTAAAAACTGCTGTTTAAAATCAGGGTATTGAATGAAGATCAACTGAGGCATATACTGATTTACATTCAGAGTCTACGTATGTGTCACAAAATTGAAGCTTGCTAGCATTGTTTTATTAGTTTTATGTTGTATAAATCCAACCTAGTCATCAAAGCCTCACATAATCAGTATAGTTTGCTGTGATGATTTGTGATGTTTATATCCTTGAGGTAACTGTCGAAATGAACGAAATGAAAGAAATTGTTCCAAATGAGCTCCTCAAAACTAAAAGCTATAACAACAGAAATCCCCTTTCTTCGTCCAAAATGACTGAAGCTGGAAATTACCCATGACCAATTTCACAATTATGAAATTCAGTTTCATCTGAGAGGAAATGGGAATTTAGAAACAGACAGTGATCCTTCTCATTGTCTGATTGAGACAGAGCTACTCTTGGTGCACTTCCAGGAGAACCCACCAATAATGAACATGGCTATTTAACAGGCATGAATTTGTGCAAACAATAGTTCTCGTGGACTAGCAAATTCACCTAAAAAGTAGAATTATTTATTTCATATGCTGCGGTTTTAAGTGGTAGTATTCTGTACTAACCTAATTATAACAAAATTCAATTAGCCCTTCCCCTCTTCCCAGATACACCTAAACAAAGAAAATAAAACTACAGTTCTGCAGAAAGTTTGACTTTGGGTTGAAAGATACTGGATTTATTCCAAATGTTAAAAAAGTCTCCCATTTTTGAACTTGAAAACTCTCTATTTTTTCTTTTTGGAATAGATAGCACTGTAGTCTAAACTATGAAATAAATAGACAAAATCAAATACCATGTTTTTCTCCTCAAATTAGTTAAATGTAACCTTGTCAAACCTTTCTGCTTTCGACCTGAACAGAATCCTGGTTTCATTGATGTGATTTCATAAAGCACTTGAACTGCAGAAGTCCCGTGTATAAACCAGGTCTTGATTTCCTATGGGGCAATTATCCAATTTGCAGATAAAACCAGAGCCTGCCACCTCCAGGAACACCTCTTGCTGTTGAGCAAGTGACACAGATACATGCCACACTGCTTGGCCTTATTTACTGCTTGGTAATTTATAGAGTTTTAAAATAGGAATTCAATGTATATTATTCTTATAATCTGACATCTATTCTATATGATGGGGTTTGCTTTATGTATGTGTCTCCTCCCTACCCTTTCAGTCCCTTTAGTTTCCAAAGGTGACTGAAAATGAACTAGGATCAGTAAGCAGGGTTTTGTCAAATGACTGCAAGTCTGCTGACAGACACGCCTTGACCATCCACTTTTTTTCTCAAGTATCTTCTTACTAAATGTACCTTTATAAAAAATGTCTTTCAGTAGCAGACACAGAATTAGCTTAGTGACCTTTGTTTTTTGTGTGAGCTTATCTTGTGGCCCATCATTTCCATTTAAACCAATGTTAAACGTTGCATCTGAGATTATTGAAAGAAGTGTTATGTAGACTACAGGAAATGAAAGTGGGATAGTTTTAAATCTTTTCCTCGACCGTCATTCATTTGAACCACTTTTTTGGTTCAATTACTAGTAGACAATGATGCTGGAGCCATAACAGTACACCCACCACAACTGAAAGGTGCTATTTTTGTGTGGTCTGACAAGCCTCCAATGTTCCTGTCGCTTTTGCACAAACAGTTTCACATCTAATTTAAATTATATTAGTGCGTGCAGTTATCTCCAGTGTCACAGTATACAGTCCCTTGGGCAGGGAGCTGCACAGTCTTGATGTGAAGTTCTCAAACTGCCTTTCCACAGGGACATGGAGAAAGTAGTCCATGTCAATATATGAAATGAGCAACTGTCCAGCTTCAAAGTTTTGATGTAGCTTTTAAACCAGAGATGTATAAAGGATTACCAAAGAAATAACACCAGGTGTATAAATGGGGAGAAGAAAGATTTGTGCATCTTTGTTCTCTAGAATACTGAGGGAAAGCAGCTCCATCGTGAGTACTGATGCAAAACACATATTAGGTCAAACAATCAGAAAGAAATATGTTCTTGGGATAATTCTCAAAAGCTTGGGTTTTATTTGCATAATAGATCAGATAATTTGCAAGACCTGCCACGTCTTATTTCTGTCATCAAACATGAAACAAAAATAACAGAATGACTTGTGGTCAATCATGTGACAAAAAACTGCACAACATGAACCTCCTCCTGGAGTGTCTACAGAAAAATCACAGGACACAATTTGTTTGAACAAGCTATTTGATGAATCACTGTGAAGGAATAGGCTATCTGGTGATTTTAAAACAAAAAAGGGTTAAATTAAATTATTCATGATGACTGTGATCAAATCTGTAAGTGGCTGATTTTATCTTACTTCACAATTACATTTTATCTAAACAGATTACCCAGTGCCTAGGTTTAAGGCATTTAAGTATTTTGTGATAAAAAGTGAGCCACACTGAGCAGTATTTTGAGCTAAGAAGAAAGTTTTTAATCTCTTGCTCTTCAGATTTGAGCTGCTTATTTTATTTTAGCCTAGTCTGCTCATTCCAAACCCCAACTTGACTCTCACTGACATTATAAATGTTCCTTGTCCTACTCCAGGTAGTGTGAGTTTTTTTTTTCTTTTTAAGCACACTAATATTCAAACATCCTCTGCGTGGTAACAAAACCAGCGGTTTCTCTTTCTATAACTACCTCTGACATAGATAGCACCAACGGCTTCTGGCACAAACAGGCAGGAGCTTTCAGATAGGTTATCAGGCACCGCACACAGGCTGGGGTATAGATCCCCAAATCTTCCTGGCCATATCAGGTTCCAGAATTAGGGTTTCTGGCTCAATCCCATCGTCACTTGCTAGGTTTTGAAGAAGGAACCACTGTTCCTGCTTCACAGAATAAATCATCCTGCAAAATATCGATTACTTGGTTCCAATAAACCACTCCATACCTTGCAAACGATATTCTTAGCTGTACTTGGAAGATCGTTCTTCTTTCAGTACTCTCTTAGTGTCTCTCTCTCTCCAGAGTTTTATCGACAAGCCTAAAATAAGTGATTTCTCAGAGCACAGACATGCTCTTTCTAAGAACACAGATATCTCTTAAGAAAATCTGCACCAAGATGTTCACAAAGCATTTGCTGCATGTGGGAAGTTGCATTTCACAAGTGTCTCACGACACTGTCTCTGTTGTGCATGCCAATAAAACCAGGGCACAGGCCCTCAGAGGTAAGCGCTGCGTTTATGTGGTCTTTAAGCTTTGACAGAGTATTAGCTGCTGTGTGATCTTTATTAGAAGCAAGGACACACTGTGTAGTTTGTCAGGCAGTGGCACATGTAAAGTGGGGGTATGTGTGTGTTTGTTTTTCACTCCTAGCAAGTTCTGACAGCCCTGTAAACAAACATTTGACCATATACTGTGTATCTGTGTACAATATGCATTTGATTGTGCTTTTTATTTCAAGCTTTCATTTGCTATAGCAGGGTTATAGTTAGAAAAAACCCCCAACTATCTGAAAATACGCCCTTCCTCTCTATGCTTCTTACTGTCTTATTAACCTTTAATTATATTTTAGCTGCTTGTACTATCCAGGTACATGAACAACAAGAGGGAAGCACATAAACCAGATTTATACTGGTTGCCCAGATTGACCCTGGTGACACTACCCATTTTATATAAAAAATCAATACCTGTCTGCAGAGGAAAAGCTGGAAGTGGCTTATCCCTGATTCTTGAACCACAAGCAGGCCTCTGTCCCCACTCAGTTGCTCATTGCTGCCATCTCGGAATTTGCTGGCAAGCTGCTTTTTATGGCTGTTTCTGGCTCATTTGGCCTGAAATCAACGAACTTGAACACAAAAGTGAGAAGGTTTCTGCCAGCCTGGCTCTTTTTGCCTGCAGTGGACTTAGGACCAATCCCATAAGCAACTTGGCCTCCAGGCCAGGCAGGGCCCAGCAACTGTTCAGCCTCAGCCAGGTGAACACTTGCATCCATAGGCCTTGCACATGGGTACACATCACCCTGCAGTGGAAGGGAAGCCTGTGTCCATCCTGGGCACTGCTCCATACTCTCCCAGCACCTCAAAATCTCAGAGCTCCATCCTGTGGCACCCCTTCCCTTTCAGAAGGATGACTGATGTACAGGAATTACACTACCGATAATGTTTGCTTGACAGAAATGTCACAGGAAAGCCTAGAGCAGGTTACCCCAGTGTTCCTTACACTAGGCAAAGCTACAGGGAAATGTAATAATCTTTACTAGGCCAACTCACAAATTACTTATTTCCTTCTTCCAGAATGTGTTAAATAATAGAAATAAAACTATTTCCAGCTAGGCCTTTGTCCATTATAGAATTCAAATGTATGGAGAGTTGGAAACATATAGCAAACTTTTCAAGGATGAAACCGCAGTGGTGGCAAGCACAAGGACTGCGAATTAAATTTAGGGTTTTTTCCTGTTATCTAAGTATCTGCCCCCTTCCAATAACTTCTGTTTTAACCTTCGAGTTGTGATTAAAGGGTAAACTGCTAATTGGTTCAGCTGACAGGCTTAAAGACTTATTGTTATCACCAAAGAAATCTCAGTGCAGTGATGTGCCTGCCAGAACCGAATAAAGAACATGAACATTTGCTTAATTTACACAAAAAATTTCATCTGGATGCGTGACTCATATCTGCCTGAACCAGAATGCTGACACCAAATACCAGGAACTTCAGACACCATGTTGAGTAGGAACCATCCTTTATCTTTAAAGGGAGAGTTTAGAATACACTTCTTCCGTTATTAAACTGAAATATGTATTAATCCATTTTAGAAGAGTTTCACCATTTTCAGTCTACAGGAAATATCATAGCTCCTAAGAGACACAGCTGCAAACTAAACCCCGTTGTGTGAACTATTGTACAAAAAAGACCGAGATACTTCACAAAGACAATGTCTTCTCCAATTTATAATGAAAGTAGGAAATTAAACATTTTCCTTTATGCTGAAAGGATGTAAGTGATAGTGCACAGTCTATACAGGTCCTGCTGAGTGTGCTTTTTAAACCCAGATGAATTTGCACTAGAAATAATACCGGAAATACTGGCAAATTATTTCTCAGCTTCAGCTTAGGGCAGGGACTGTGAATACTTTGGACTGGTGCAGATTGCAGGATAAGAATACTTCCTTTTAAAAGCGACTGATTCTGCAGCAGCTATTCTGCTGAGGTTACACAGATTACAAAATAAGGATCACAGTTGTCCCAGTATATGCAAGGCTTTGTCATTAATAACTCAGCTGGCTGTCCAAGCTCAGCCTATTGTGACAGGTATGACTGCACTCCTATTTTACTCAGGCAATTACGATTGCATATGGTATTTATTCAATTATGTACATAACCAGGCAATTATGCATCTCACAAAGCAGTTATGCAGTTACGTGCCTTACACGTGAGCGGAAAGCACAGTACTGACTGTACAACTGTATATACACTTCTGACAGATGTAAATCACAAATCAGTCATCGTTGCTTAACAGCGTGCAATCGTCAGCCACCAACCCTATTTATATTTTGTACCAGACACGCTTCAGTTACTTCTATCGGGTAACAGCTTTCCCAATTGGGTGGCAGTGTTAGGAGGGAAAGGTTTACAGGAAGAGATTTCATAGGTCTCAAGCAGAAAATTTCGAGTAGCTTTCTGAGAAGGATATGGTGAGAGCAAACAGCACAGTTTTTCTTCAAAGCACTGTGGTAAAGCACACAGGTAAGCATGTTTCCTCTCCAACAGCCATCTGTCCCAGCACAGGCTTTGTCCCTCTCTTGTCATTAGCATTGCTTCTATTTCATTCTTACTATGAGCAAGGCAGTAAATGAAGAACAATAACACATCCACAATAGCACAAAAAGTGACTTCCGTGTTATGGTGTCAACCAAATCTCTCTTGACCTTTTTGTTTCTTCTGCATTTGAAAGACAAAGAGAGAAAAGAGTGGGGAATATGGCTTTTCATATACATAAGGCACTTATTCTCATTTATCTGCTCTCTTTTTAATTTAAAAGCATTTCTGTGGTGCTTGCTTAACATTCATGTCACACTGTGCATAGATACATTTTTAGGCATGTTATTATTTTTTTCTGCCCTAAGTACTTTAGTTCTTGCAAGGCAGCAGATGAAGAAGCCAGAGCTCCCTCATTTCCCTTTATCATTACTCCTCTCCCCTTTAGTAACTCTCATTCACTTTTATCTGCCTCACTCCCACAGTCACACACCCTGCATCACCTTTTAATCAGCAAGATCCCAGAAAAAGTATCAAATGAACCCCAATATGCAATGATACCCTGACCAGTGCTGAACAGGAGCTCTCCTGAGCCAAATATTAAGAATTAAACCATACAGTAGCATTGCTTTATTCTGTGTGAAGGATGCTAGGATTAACAGGAAACCTGAACAGAGATTACTGGACACAGCATCCAGTTTGAGCTATAAATCACTGGGGAAAAAAAAATCAGAGTACCCAGAGTAAGAAGCAGAGAGGTTTGGAGGTGCGCACTGTTGCCCTGCACTCAGCACTAAGCTAGAATTCGGCTAAGCCACCATTTCGCTGAGGCTGCAGAAGCGTTATTTACCCAGAGCACTGCTGTGAAGAAATTGCTCCGAAAACGTTTTGGAGGACCCTTTCATTAGCCTCCCTCCATGATCAGAAAGATCCTCCTAAAGAAAACAGTTGACTTGGAGTTCACCAAAATGGTGTCCCCTCAGTGTCTTCCCCATCCCTGGCACTTCAGCACCTACAGGCACTTCTCTCCTCTCCTTGATCTCTATATGTCAGTGATGATCATGCAGTGTTGGTGTTTTGATTTGTCTGGGTGTTGTTTTTTTTCTATCTTCAGGTTTCTATGAATGGGACGACAAGAACGCAAAACAAAAACAAACAAAACCCCTGCAAGTGCAACTGCTTGAATACTTTTAGCGACTGAAACGTCCAAGAAACTAAGTCCAAGTGCCCTCTACTGGCACAGGAGAGAAAGATGTGGCTGGATAACGTGGGTGGGGAGGGAAGGGGTGGCAGAAAG
>WEIS01098830.1:0-13800 GCA_013389965.1 Todus mexicanus
TTATGCATCTCACCTTAAAAGTCCACAAGGACCAAGACAGCCCCATCAAGACTCTGAGCAGAGGCACCTAGTTACAGGAAATGTCATTGATGCAATTTCTGTTTCAGAGGAGTTAAAGATATTAAGCCTGCTGGTAACTGAACAGGTTCCATAGATGTGTGTATCATGTGTTGCCACTGGACAAATCTTATTGTTGCTTTTAAAAAATAAAATAAAATAAAATATCTCAATTAAGATACAAGACCACTTGCAAATTGAGCTTCAACCTAATGAAACAAAATATCGGGCTAAAATCTTGTAGTAAGAAATGAAAGTAAAAATTATTTCTGACAAAAATGCTTTCCATTAAAAAACCTCAGCTTGGTAGAAGGATCTTGTCCTGTTTGAGAAGACAAGGTCTTTTATGTCTCTGCAAAATGCACAAAAATGGGCTTCTAAAATTTCGCTACTTTGACAAAGCCTTAAAAAGAGCTGAAAATGAGGGAGTCCTCGCTCTGAACGTCAGTGGCTTGGCAAGGCTTTGGGCAGTTGGCATTAACATCAATGCTAGTATTCAGCTGACATCCTTGTTCAATGTATCTTTCTTACTGCAACTGGCAAGGGACAAGAGCTATTGTGACTGCAACTCTGAAAGCAATATTTAATTGAGTAAATTGGTGTGCTCATTGGGAAACTGCAAATCATTTTTATGTGGGCTTTTTTTCCCCTCTTTATTAAAGGCTCTTGAAGGGACGCTTTTTGCATTCAACAAAGTTATAGTTTTACAATAAGTACTTAGTGGTTTGTATGCTCCAACTCTCTGCTTGGTGGGTATCATGGGTGGAGTTTTTCCTTTAAATCTATGCATTCTCGACCTACACCTTCAGAATAAAATACAGCAATAGATGGTATTTGAGTTGTGTGGAAGGTACAAATCGTCCTTTTTTTTTTGAATATGAAATCTTGTTCAATTCTACTTAAGAACCTGCATAAGGAAAAAAAAAACCACCACATTACAATGAGTTGCTTCCCCCTAACTTCCAAAAATGTTTTCAGGTATGTGATGATTGTGGAAGCAAAAGGGGAAAAAAATGCTAATGTTTCAGAGGGGAAAACAATTAGCAGCTTGTGCAGGGAGGTATAATCATTATCCTGTGTTTTGGTCTCCTGAAGAAGAGGGAGAAACCAAAATGTGAGCGCTAAAGGGTTAACCACAACATTGAGAGCAGTTTGTCTATTGTTTCTCTATTAATATCACTCACCAACTTACCACTCATCACCTTTTCCAAATAGTCTCCCTATAGCAACAAATGGCGCCATAGACAAATCAAATACAATCTTGTCTCTGTTTTCTTTTCATAAACATTTGCAAATTTGTTAAAAAAGTACGGGAAAGTGGGAGAAAAATGTTTATTTTGTAGAAGCTGCACCAAGAAGCATTGAGAACAGGGGACTCTATTTTTCCTGTGACCTCCTCTGCCATATGATAGGCCTCCAGATTTCTGCAATATTCCTTGCAGGATTTGTTCTCTGTCATTGAAATGAACCTGCATTTCCTTCACAGCAATCCTGATGATCCTGACCTTGTATTCTGAATATTTAAAGCATGCCATCAGAGCCTTAAGTCCAAAATTGGACTCTGTTTGTCTCCACCTTTAGTTTACAGCTAGTTTTTATCTCTCTGTTTAATTCCATAACATTATATTAGTTTTCGTCAGTGACATATCAGCCCATAATTGCTATATACGTTTTTCCGTCTGAAGCATGATGGCTTAAATACGTGAACTGTTCTTTTCCAGAAATGTTTCTCGAAGCTCTTAAATTTAAATCTTTCTCTACTAGGTAAATCCGTTATTTTTTTCCTTAAAAAGAAATATATTACTTTTCTCCTTTTTTGGTCTCTAAGCTCCTTTCAGTTGTAGCTGACTTGAAAAATGAAAATCATTCCTCTTTCTTTACATGAAAAACAACCATATCCTTTATTTGAATGTCGGTTATTTAAGTTTCAAAAAAAGCCCCAACCAACCAAAAACCAAAACCAAGTAACAACATCAACAGCAACAAAAAACCCCCCAAACAGTTAAAAAACTCAAACTCATGAAAACAAAAGGTCTCTGCAAGAGACTCTCTTCTTGCAGTTGGATCTAAGATAAGCATAAAATGTCAACTGTCCTCATTATAATAGAAGATTTCTAGGCTTTTAAAAGTATGAACTATCGTTACATTCGTAAGAGTTACTTATTTCCTTTAGATGCATTGTTTTCATAGCTTAAGAATTTTTCAGTGCACCTCACAGACTAGAGTCTCATATTTTGGGTGAGTGCTCACCAGCAGGCCAGGTAGAACTTCTGGAGACTGATCACATGAAGTGGTCCTTCATTCAACCACCAAACTGCAGCAAAGGCTGGCCAAAATGGATTGAAACCAGTTGTTCTTCTACAACAGCAATTACTGTAGTTGTTACAAGGAAGTTAAATGATCATAAATGGGAGGAAGATTAGTTCAGCAACTGTGAATCCTTGATGCCACGCATTTCTCGGTATGAAGCCTTGACTAAATGGAATTAACTTGTGTTTCTTTAGAAAAATACAACTGAAGCAATATTTTACATTCACTACCGAGATGCAGAAAAACTTGTTAGAAAAAATAAAATCAACATTAGTTCCTTCCTATCAATTGCGTAACATTTATATTCAAGTTTTACTATCTCATTTGATGATTTGCATATGTGTGTGTGTATAGAGGCTTGTTGGCCTATTTAATCAGTAAAGACCTGAACAGCCTTACATATATGACTTTTTAGAGAACTTCTCTCACCTCTTGGACCAGTGGGGAGCTTTGCCATATCTTATTAGTGGCCCAAGATTTTTGCCCAATGTTGCTAGCCCCTAGCATTGGAAATCTTCCAAAAAGACAGTCCAATTTCCTGGCTGAAGTTGCATTTAAGGTATCTGTGGCTCTTGGTGTTGAGAAGGAAAAAAAACTCCCTTATGCTCAGACAGATTTTCCTAACTTTAGAAGAGCATCTTGTCTCCTTATCTGTTGCAGACTGTGCTGTAAACACTTCTTTAACTATTTCCAGAGATCGTTTCCACAGGCAGAACATTTGGCCCTGCCATCTGATTACCACCGAAACAGAGGAAGACAGTCTTACACGGTCACTTTGTTGCCTGTGTTATACTCTTATTATCGTCCAGCCAGTGTTTACAGGATGCCACAGTTAACGTTGCCCAGATGCTCTATCTGTGCGAAACCTAGAAACCAGGCAGCACCAACCGCCAGTGTTTTCCAAATGGAACCAGTTTATCGGAGGTCTAGCCTGTTTGTGCAAGCCGAGGTCACGCCACAGCCCAGCTCTGCTGTCAGCCAGCCCTGACAGGAGATAGTACCACTGAAGATGTTGAAGTTCGTGTTGTTTAGGCCACTTATAGCTTTTCAACAAACATTTTAGAACAAAGTGATGTAGCTTCCCTGGCAGCTTGTGGACCTAAGAGCATTTTTTAACATAAGAATATGGTAGGAGTACTGTCTCTTCTCTAACTACAGGAATATTTTCTGCAATTGCTAGCAAAACAGATGGATAATGTGAAAGTTGCATGATTTCTAGAAGCTAGACTACAAATGACATTTAGCTTGTATTTTTATTTGATTATCACTTGCGTTTGGGTGTACATTTTTTCCATTTTACTATTTCCCATACGTGCTGAAGGTTACTAAAGTTAGTCATATCAGTTTGCTGAAGATCAGCTTTCTTAGAGTTGGGTGTTCTTAATGGAACACACAATTTTTTATTTTATTTTAATTTTTTCTGGCTGGTTTTAGATTTGGTATATCACTCATATACCAACTAATCCAAAGACCTGAAGAAGTAAAACTATTTTCAGCCATGCTGAAAAATATTACTGAAAATAAAATATTACTGAAAAGAGTTTATATTTTTTATAAAATAAACACTTCAGAATGGTCACATTTCATCAAGTGAATACCTGGGAATATAAAAAGAAACCAAGAATTTGTAACAACTCCATTCATTTCCTACAAACTGTGTAAACACAGAAATCCATGGCCTATACAACCTTTTAAAATTATATTTCTGTTTTAGTGGATTTTAAAACAATGTTGAATTTTCATCATCCTTTTCTGAAACTTTTATTTTCTTAAACTGGGTTCTTTGTTGTTGTGTATTTCTTTTTAAAAAAGGAATTTGTTTGTGTGTTTGTTTCCTGTGGAATTAATATTTTGTTTCCTGTAAATTTTGACCTTCTATAGAAGAAACTTCTGTGTACAACACACAAACTAATCCATTACCTGAGGTTCTACTGTGCTTTTAAGCATGTGAATAGTGGTCTATTCCTTTAAGGGCTGGAGGTAGGGTTCTTTTAACTGCTTCATATCCACATTCCAAAACCTATTTAAAAACCAGAGTCTAAAGTCCAGCTGACAATGAACTCTATTTTGAGCTAAAACTCCCTCCTCCCCCACTTCGCCACACACTGTTTCTGCTGCTGGTCCACTTGTGATAAAGACCAAAACTGTTGTTTGGCTGACATGCAGAAGGAGTTGTTTATCAAAAGGAGGCTATTCTAGGAGGATATGCTCTTTAAACAGAACAATGGGGATTTTGAAGATAACCAAATCAGTACTACATAGGTGTTAGATCTGTTTTAAATTGTTTCTGTGTTGGAAAGTAGGAGGGGGCCCGGGTATTTGGCTTTGAATCCCTGGTTTGCAAGTGTGAAATGGCTAAATCCAAATTAGTTGCCAACTGTGCTTTGTACTGCAGCTCATGCTTATCTATAGGGTAGGAGCACAGCACCTGGGGAGCACAGCGCCCGGGGTGCGGGGAAAGGGGCCTCAGAAAATCCAATTTCATTTTGAGATCCAGCTGTACCTTGCACTTCAACCAGGGGTTTTTGATCCTTCCTTGCTGCTGCCTAATTCAAACGGCAGCTCCTGAAAGCGTATCTACAGGCAGAGTCACCTTCCACTAGTTACATCAGGTTAGAGACGCATACCCATTCCTCAGATATAAACTAAATGATTTCTGGACAAGCGGAGGAGTATCAATAGCTGATCCATGCGAAGAAAATCCAAGGAATCTCACAAAAAGAGTAGTTTGTGTGGAAAATCAGATCTATGTGATGCATTTTTCTTTGTTGACCCATTCTGCAGAGGGAGAATCTCACGAAGAATAAAGGTGACCTTCAAAGACAAAGGAGAAGAACATTACATTTTCTGCCAAGCTCTTAGATGGCTGTTGCTCTTCCTTCTGAGCTATGACAATCCCTAATTTAATGAAAACTTTTCAAGTATTTTTGTAGATATTTGTGTTACTTTGGAATAATACCCTAATAACTGTCACCAGGTCCAACTGAAAATTCCCTTTTCTCACTTACAGCGATCTTTTATGGTACAGTGATCTCATTTAAAAAAATCTCTTTTTAAAGTGAAGAAAGTGAAGATTCCCGATAAATGAAGAGGTATCAACTTTTTTATTTTTATTTTTTCTTCCTCCTGGATACTGACCAGTACTTCTGCCTGTTTTCATATAATACGTCTATACATGAAAAGGAACAGAAAACTTTCTTCTTCCCTAGTGCAGATCATATGCAAATAATTTAAGGCCACATAGCAAATTGCTTGCAAGAGCGGGATGATTCTCTCTGCTAGCCATCTGATTAAAGCTCAGCCTAAATATGCTTGAATATTTGCAGGTAGTTGAGGACAACATCTTGAGGTGCCCATTTTTCCTGAAATGTCTTTTTTTGATTATGGAAGGGGAGAATTGCTAGACATCTCTTCCCAAAATTTAGGAATAATATTTTTTCTGCTGTAAGTTTTCTATCTTCTCCCTCCTCCAAGTCAATTGCCAGCTTAAATTCTTTGAAGTGTTGAAAGGGCACTTCAGTGACCCCTGCTTAACATCACTGACACGGTTTGGCATCCTCACCTGAAGCCTGGATTTATTTTCTTAAAGATTCCCACTAGGAAAACCCCATGGAAAGACTAACGCTTGACAGCTCTTGCTGTTTTGACCGTCACATTTAACAGCCAAGTGTGATGATGGGGAGACTAGGAGGGGCAGTCCTCTTGTTTATACTAGAGCCAACTTTGATGTTTTTTATTTTGTCCTGAAGTGATGCACTTTCGGAAGCTGTATCACACAACCAAGAAGAAAAACGTGACTCCATGGTTATTCAGACAGACATAGGGACAGGCTTTGTACAGCAAGGTAAGCTGTGTAGGCTGATTATTGCAGTGAGTTTTGCCAGAGGCAGCACTGGCCAGAGTGGCAAATAACGAACTCTTTTCTGTGCTGGCTTGGAGTAATTGCATCGCAAGGGGACACAGCACTGACAGCCCTGTAGTTTCCAGTGGTGGATCCTCCTGGTAGAACTACATGCTGTATTCCCCTGTTAAAAGTTTGCAGACTGGTTCGTAAGCCTGTTGCTTGGGATTTAACCAAAATAGAGCTTGTTAAACCAAAATGATCCTATTTAACTGAAATAGATTCAGAGGAATGAGGCTTTAAGTAGCATGTACCAGTACAGGTTTAGGGTCCTATTGTTTGCCTTTATGTTTGAAAACGCTGCCTTTGACTTTGTTTGAAACCATACTTCCTTGACTTGAAACCATACTTCCATTTGGCTGTGTACTTTTTGGTTTTGTTCTAATAATGCTTGACCTACCCACGTAGATGTAACTCACTGGGAATAAGGGTCGTACCTAGTTATTGCAATAGCTCATATACATTGACAGAGGTGATGGAAACCAGTTTTTATGGCAATGTAAAGGGTAGGAAACCTCTTTAAGAGGAAATACATGCCCACACTTCAAATACCAAACAATTTAGTGGAAGAAGTGGAAGAAATCACAGTGCTGCTGGACTCTGGTGAGCACTTCTTTGTTTTGCAGGTGCCCATATATTGAAGCTTGCCAGCGTAGGAGCTCAGAGATTGATTGCTGCTGCTTGAACTCTGGACTTGCTTTGCTAGTTGGTAGCTTGCTCCAACCGCAGCGCTGGGGATGGAGCCTTTAGAGGCTATCACAATGTAAATAAATGCATGTGTGTTTGTTTCTAGACTGTTGAAAAGAAAAGAAGCGCATGTGTCAAAGAAAGGGGAAAAGCTGTTAAGGATTCATTTGCATGCCTTTGAGATGCAGGAGGTACAGGAAGCAAAGGGTTTAGGGGAGGGCTAGCAAAATCATTCCATAGGGGTATAACAATAGGGGAACATGGAGAGTGGTTAGATACTCTTAGATTAGATTAGTACAGATTTATTTGACAAGTGGTGTTTGTTTTGCTATTATTCATATAGAGGTGCTTAAAACTTGCAGAAAAAAACCCTCTTATTCTGCAAGTCAGCACAAAGAATGGTTAGTCTGGTGGGTTGCTTGTTTTTTGGGCTTAATTTATTTATATATTTTACATCCACCCACAGGAAGAGATTACAATATTAAAAATTTTTTGAAGGTAAAAAGCCTAGACTAGCGCTAACAAATCAAAGATGTCAGCAAAGTAGTTCAAGCATACTAAATTGCTGCCATGATTGTCCCCCGGCTGGATTTTTGTTCACCTTTTGCATTAGTGATGTTTTTCTTTGTGCCTTTGCCCTTGTTATAATTTTAAATGTGGTGAAATATGCTGACTCGTACCAAGTTTTATGTTTCAGCAAAGGAGAGCCCACAAATAGAAAGAACAAATGAATTCATAGTTGGCTAGAGCTAATTTTGTGTAGTTAGTAGATTACATCATGGACTTCTCTGCCAGTTAGCTGTTTGAAAGTAAAATAGAAGGCATGGCCTGGCCTGAAACTGAGGGAAAGGTTGGAGTTTCAGAGGGACAGCCTCTTCACAGCATTGCCAAATCACTTCTCATTTGCTTTGTATTTGTAGGCATAAAATAGGGCACGAGTCTGATGGCTGGAAACAATCCTTCTCAATACTTGCAGTTTCCCTTCAAAGATTTTATGTGCTGCAAACATTTTCTCCTTGATGTTTGCTGTGAGGGAGAAAGCTGGTGTAAGACCTGACCATGGAGCATCACAGAGTTTGACAAAACAGACTGTAATGAGGCCTCCTCATCTCTCTAGTGCACTTTCTGCTGCTCACAGTGCTCCCCAGAAGAGCCTGTCTCAAACCAGGCTACAAGTAGGTGATGATGCCTGTAGCCACTGGGAACCTTTCACAGCAGTACGTTCCTGAACTAGGCAACCCCTGTTCTACACCCTTGACCTTCTTCTCTTGCTGCTTTCTGGTGCTAGTCTTTTCTTCTTTACTCCTGTTTTAGCTACTTTCTCCTCTCTGAGGACTATGAAGTTGCACAGTTTCATCTTGTTTACAATCTCTCTTTATCCTGCTGTGAGAGAGTGTGTACCTCACTTTAACCTGTGACTTTAGTGGATAAACAGATAATGTGTTCCTGAATTTCTCAAAATGAGTGGAAAGGGACCTGTATGATCTATGAGAAATATATGTACTTACCACTGTATTCTTCTATTAGCACAGCCTTTTCCAAGTCCCAAATGCTGGACTATTTGTCCATATTGAGTGACTGTTCTGCTTTATCTCTATTGATTTCTAAACCAAATTTGAGCTATTTGAGCTATTAAGTGCTACAAGATCTGGGTGTAGACCAGTACTTTCTGGCTTAAGTTAAACTGTAGGATGGATTTGTATTTTTCAGCATTTCCTTTGACTCACTTTGCTGAATTAGTTTACAGTTTCCCTGAAAAAGAATGTCTTGTTTCCTTTCTGGTTTTGCTATTTCCTTTTGCTGGCTGAAATATTTAATAAAAAAGCTGCAGAAGCAAAAGCCATGGACAAAAGTGTAAGTGGAGGAAATTTCATTGGCTGAACAATACAAAAGGTCAGATATGGTGAGCTTAATTTTAAAATGTATTTTCAGATCTTCCTCAACTCTTAACTGAATACAGTTGTCAAGATTTTTTCTTTGCTAGATTAAACTTCTTATATTAGGCAAGCAGAGGATAAATAGTTTTCTTGTTCAATTTCCGCTTTTCTGATGCTTGTGATGATGTCATCACACTTGCTCACAGAATATTCCATAGTAGAAGCATTGCCTGGTAATAAATCAGTGGACTCGCTCTCCTTGTATTGATTTTTTGACAGCAGAAATGGCATCTTTCATGTCTTCATTGTGCACTCTAAGTTATTTTAAAGAAGGAAGAAAGCAAAATGAGATGAGTACTCCCCGTGCCCCTTTGTAGTCATCTCTTAAACACATAGAACTGTGCTGGGAAGAGTGAGTGATCCTTACCTTTGCAATTCCATCAGCTGTAGCATTTTAGGTGAGAAATGAAGTATTCTGCTGACGCGGGCCCTGCTTACTCCAGTGGGTTTCTCTTTGCACCTTTTGAGGTGCCAGAGAATCTAGTGCATAGGTCATGCAAAGGGAAATTAATTCAGTGCCATCTCATTTCAGTTCCCGCTTATCCTTATCATGTGCCTGTGCCCTCCTCCTCAGGCTGGCAGAGGCTCTGCAGAGCAGCCCGTGACAGGAATAGCAGGGAGAGCTGCTTGGGGTGCGAATGGGTCTGGCTCCCCTGCCTTTCAAGAGCTGGCTGGCTCCACGCCTGCCCTTGCCATGTGTGCCGCAAGCCAGCAGTGTCACACTCTCTCTCCTCTCATCATCACGGTGTTACTGGATCATTTAAAGAAGTTAGTCTGGAAAATGTACCGTAGAGTTTTAGAGGCTGACTTCGGGCAGGGTTTACAAGTTAGACACCAGATCCTGCTTGCCTCTGTACAGATACACCGGCTCTAGATTTACCTTAGCTGCAGAGAAGTGCTCAGGGTTATAAATGTGTCTGAGAGGAAAAGGGCTTTGCTTATGTTGTTTGGAAGGGTGGATTGAGAAGTGCACGAGACAGTTGTGTCAGTGTTTTGTGTCTGGGGACTAGCTGGAGCAGTATCAGGAGGGTGTTGGAGCCATCCATAGGACACTAGGACAAATGTGGTGAAAGCCGCTACAGAGGATTCTCTCATCTCAGCGCACTGCACCTATAGCAGGGCTTTGTGGTATCACAGCTATGTAAGTGTGGTTCAAGCAATGTAAAATGAAACCCTTCCAGGTATCACAAATCATCTCCTTTTGAAAGTTCTGCATTGTTTCAGTCTTCCCTCATCTCGCAGCCTCAAATGGCTTAGCATCACATTCTCGACTAAGCATAATAAATCTTGCCCTCATTTTTTAACCTTCCATTGTTGCACACTCTCCCCATGCTTTGGAGACCATGGCTGTCCTTTATATTATTTTTCTGCTTTTAAGGTATACCTACTGTTTAGCACTCTCCCCATTCACGCCAGTACTCAAAACTAACACCTTTCTCTGTTTCATGTGAATTTGGCAGTGTGAAATGTGTGCACCAGAAAATTAATTGCAATCAGCTGCTGTTTTCTTTTAAATTATCAATAAGCAAATTCACTATAAGTAGTTTTATCTTCACTTTGGATGCTGAAGAGATATTCATAGCTTTTGAAATGATCATCTGTTGGTCTGACATGAAAAAAGAACTTCACTGGAGTAAGAACCTTGTCCTTCTTTCATCTCATTCTGTCTGAGAATTCACGTTTTAGCTACAGTAGTTTGGATGTTGCAACTGTGTTGGAGCCATATAGAGATACACAAAATTTTGTAGTCCTAGGTTTGGAAATAGCTTAATTTCATAGAGTTAGAAACTATAGCTATTTTCGAAAATGTTTAAAGTCTACACATACCTGGATAAGCTTTAGAGGACGTTTCTTAGCTCTTACTTCAGCGGTGTGTTTCAATGGTTATGCTAGTGACCTTTTTCATTACGTGAATTCATGTTAATTCATGACAAGCCAGAACATTATTATAAACCCTCTTGACTGTTCCGTTTTTTAGGGCTTTGAAATGTAATCAAAGGTGGATTTATCTGATACTAAGAGATGAAACAGTTACCAGCCTTAGGTTTCCTCCTTTTTATTTTTCTGGAAGGTTACTGCCAGAGTAAACTGAAATTGGAGGTGGTTTATGTTAATGCTGCAGCCTGTAGACTGCGCTTGCTCAGGGGTTTATCCAGGAGGATCAGCTGATCCTGCTTGCAGGATGGTGACCTCTGGCAGAGCCACAGGACGGAGACAGCTGCTTCAGCTCTCTCAGTTAAACCTGCTTAAGGCAGTGAGTGGGAGTTGTTAATACCATTATTTATTTAATTGTAAGGCTAATAGATATTTTTTGTGTGCTTTATTACAATTGAATAAATGAAATAGAAGCAGAGGAAAAATTGAATGTGCTGCTTGGGAGCTGATTCCCAATTATTATTCCTTTTTATTAATGAGAACCTAAAATGAGAAGTAACCAGAAACATACTTGTCTTCAAACTTTGCAGTTGTATAAAAAGGCAGCCCACCCTGAAATGTCTGGTGCTATGGGAGTGTAGAGTGCTTTGAGAAATACAGGGCAAGGGTGAATTTCGAATTAACTTAGTTTTCTTATTTTCCTCCAAACATAGATAGGCACTTCTCAGCTTTCTCAACTTTAGTACTTGAGAATAGGCAGCCAAGTGTGCTCTGGGAATTATTTGCTAGGGACGTCTGTTAGAACTAAGTTATTTCCATTTTAATAAAGAGAGGATAAAGTTTTTAATGATGATAGCTTTATGGTAGTGCAGCTCTTTCCTTTCTCCCCTCCCCCACCCAGCCCTTTATAAACAAAACAGAGATAAAACAAATACTTGCTTCAAAAACTACTGCAGGGATCACATTGGCATTTTGTGCTGGCTTGTGAAGTGCTGCATTCTTGGTTCAATGTGCCCAAGCCCTGAAACTTCTAGGGAAAGATGTGCGTGCAATGGGAACTACCTCCTATGCTAGGGCCCACTATGAATCTGCCAGTAATGGCCCTCTCAGGAAAGAAGCTGAGGGCACTTGGCAGTGGAAGGTGTCTTGCCCATACTGGAGATGGTGACAGAATTGGCAATGAGGAGGTGACTAGTCATTTTGCAAGGCCTGGTCTGGGGCCAGTTTTCATTTTCGTCTTGTTCTCTTTCTGTTTTTCTTTCTTGCTTTTGTTATTTATACCAATGAGCAAATGTTGCTTATTTTTAGCAGCCTTTCCATTTTGCTCGGGCACTGATCCGAAGTAATTGAATGCCTGCGGCCCTAGAGCGCTGTCCCACCTCTAATAAAAGCAGACAAATGCAAGCCTTGGTGTAGGGAGTTATCGATTTGCTTCTAGGCAAGTAGGTGTGTATAATACCTGTGAGAGGTGCCTATGTATACCGTGTATTAGGACTCCAACAGCTTAGCAAGTGGCCTTGCATGGTCTACCTTGAGCTGTTGGTGAGAAATTACTTATATTGTGTATCTGCATAAAGCAGGTAGACTTGCAACTTGCTTATTTTAGAGTATATAAAATCAACAGTAAAAACCCCGAACACTCATTTCTGCAAACAGAATAAAAGCAACGAAACCCCTCAAGTGTGTACAGTTTCAGTTCTGGGCAGAGCAAAGTAGATGGATCAATTAATAGAAGCAGATGTAAGAGTTACATAGAGAAGGGTACGTGAGGTAAGCCCTATTTTTTCCCTTTTCTTTTTTTAGATTTTGTCACCATATTGTTGCAGAGATGCTAACACATGGGGAAAATACAGTCCTGAGGGAAGCAGTTATGGGAGGGCTTCCACTGTGGTGTGGATGTCCAGGGAGCTCCTGCTCATCAGATTAGCAGCTGATGAGTAGCGTCTTCCACTGAGTGTCCTAGCAGCTTCACATCTACTTCCATATTTTAGGAGACAAATATATGACTTTAGACACTGCCTCTCTTCTAAAACCCTTTAGCCTGAAAAAAAAGAAAAAGGAGGGTGTATCCAATTTGAGACAAAGTTTATCCTTTCCTATCCTTGCTATAAAAAGATTCAGAACCAAGAAGGAGTAGCTTCATACATAAACTGCAATTTCAGGCTTGACTTGTTTTGATAGGGTTAGAAACCTACTACATGCATGCTTATGCTGGAAACTAATTTTTTGCTAATGGAAGCAGATAAGAGGCTAAGGGGACATTGCTCATGTACAGCCAGAGAAGCTGTTGGTCCTGTGCTTAGTTTGCTAGCACCCTGTCTACCCAAGTGGTCTCACTTTTGCTACTGTTAGAGAATTATTGTTGATTATAATTGAAATATATTTGAGAGGAGGAGAAGAAACCTTGTTTAGTAAACAAGGTTATGCTGTCTTTGAGAGAGACCCAAATGCCTTTTCTACCATAGATCTTTGTAATCCTTCCGCCTTTCCTCCTGCTCAAGTTGATACTGGTTTTATCCTTACTCTGGTGGATCTCTGTGATGAAGTAAATATCTTCTATGCCAAGTCCCTATTTTGTTACTGTCATTCATATCCAGCTCTCATTAACTATCCTGAACTTGGTGGAAGGGGAGAAGGTATCTATTCTGAAGCTCCTCTTTTAAATTCAACCATATTTGCGTACTATGATTTGCATGCCTCTCTGCCCCCAAATTACTAAAATTGCAGCACAGTTGTCCAAGGCTTATTTTTTAGTAAATGACTCTTATAACTGGCATTCAGATTAACTACCATCTTAGTCTGAAATGCAGCAAGACATTTAACATGTGTGGGATATGATACCCACCTCAAATAAACACAAGATTGCGTCAATAGATGTTTTCGTATTTTCAGGTAAGCAGGCTGGTGTTGGGGAAAAAGGTTAACCTATTAACACCTCTGCTCAGAGCAACCCAGCTTCCTTTCTACATGGAATAATTATTTTTTCATGTAAGCCCTGTAGTGCCTCTGCTGTGTTTGCACTTGTCTCAAACA
>WEIS01098835.1:0-16148 GCA_013389965.1 Todus mexicanus
TTTTTTTTTAGAACGTAAATGTTAATTAAATTAAATCGTTGTAGCCACAGCAGGCAAAGCTCATCTCTGACTCCTGATGCCATTGCAGTCCATGGTTTTAACATTCAGGATGAATTTAGCACTGTTGACTTTCCCCCTGCATTAATCCATTGTATTTGAAAAGAAACGGAGCTTTCTCTTCTGTGTAAGCTCAGATGGTAAATATTTCTGTACCGAGCTTCGTACTGGCCTTGGGTCCTAAAGATTTTCAAAGGATGAGGCTACTGAAACTGTATTGCTTGTTAAAATATAAATTTGTGGTGAATATGTATGATTCTCGACTTTTTCAAAGACCACAGTTCTTATATCTGCATCTGTCAAGGTAGGATTTGGGTAAGAATGTAGGGAAAATAAAAGGCTTAATGCAACAAGCTTTTAAAACCACATTTACTCAGCTGGAGTTTTTATGGTAATATTTTTCCTTAAAGTAAAATCGGCAGACTCCCACAGTATCAGAAAAAGGGGCAACTCAGAAGAAAATCACCTCAGGCACAGATCTCCTACATTCTGTAGCGATTGCATCCAGTGTCCAGTATTGCATTTTGAAATTCATTGAATAAAATTAAATTTAAGGCAACATAGTTACTGTTTATGAATAGAATATCCTTTGCGCAGTTAATGATCGCTGTCCCTTTGGGGTAAGTATGAAGCAAATGAGATCCTCGCTGTCGGGCCTCTGATGAGAAAGCTGATGAGAGGTCCGTCATTTTTGTGACAGCTTTATTATTTCACTTTCAGCATGTTCCACAGTATTTGCTAAATTAGTTTACAGGAAATCAGCTTAACCAATGCTGAGAAAAAGTATTTTACTTTGGCAATTAATTTAATAAACAAACTGAAGATTCATTTCAGTGTGCTCTGAAGCCTTGAAAGCTGAGCGAATGCTACGGTACTGAGCATCAGCTACCTGATGACATTCCAAGCAGGCAATGATCTTGTTCTCAGCTTGCATGTTAAAGATCTCATCTGAAGCAACGAACTAATGTCTTCCACTGGTATTTTTCTTGCTAAATGTCTCCTCTATTTGTGGTTTAGCCAATGATTTTAACTTCAATTCTTTACCAAATGACCAGATTTACCACATACAGATCCATATTAATGCACATTAATACAAGCAGTCAAGTGTTTCATCCTGGTCTGGCAGTCAGAGTTCAGAAAGGTTCAGAAGGATCAGTAGAGATTTGTAAGAATGATTGAGGGATTGGAAAATGTACCTTAGAGCAAGACACTGAGGCAGCTCCTCTAGCTCATTGAACCAAGAGGTGGCTAAGACATGTTAGCTCCTCTTCAGTGTGTATGTTCATGAGAAGGATGCTTCAGATCGTAGAGGTGTCCTCATTGAGAAGAAACTGCCCTGTGAGACCAAGTGTCTGGGTACCGGAGAAGTTTGCAGTAGAAATAGGGAGTACAATTAACTGCTGAGAAACTTGCTGAAGATTGACGTGCTCTTTGCACTGAACTGCCTCTCTAAACTCACGTTTCTTGTTGGATGTGAAAGGAAGAAATTATTTGTCCCCCAATACCTTTTGATAAGTGTAAGGAAAAGCAAAAAACATGATTTATGATACACTTCTGAAAGTGTGTTTACTACGTACGCCGTGAGATACATATAGCACAGCGTGTATTCCCGTGGAAAAATGCAGGAGGAGCTGTGCACTCAAAATAGTTTGTATTTGGCCCCGCGCATGCATTATTCATGCGCACACATAATTTCTGTGAAAGTTGAGGGAAATGAATAAAGATGAAGTCATTAAAAGAAAAATCAATTCAGGTGGTCACACTTTAGCCCAATTTGCGTGCCCAAGGCCTCGTTTGGGTTTGGGGTTTTTTTAAGGCTATGTGCAAAGTTGTAAGAAAAAATGAAGAATGGTTTGAGCTTTGCCTCTGAAAAATGTGTCTTGTATTGGGGCATTACTAAAATGTTAAAATATCAGTTAAATAGAGTTTCATACTGCATGGTACATGATAGCAATTTCCCTCTTTAACATGAAATTTGTGGAAAAAGAACCAATTGTCCCCATTCCCTTATAACTTCACCTTGTACATTTGGGGTATATATTTTCAGCAGAGTTTATCTAGTTCTGCTGGTGTAACAGCTCACATCTCCCATGCTTTAGTTCATACAGGAATTATTTTGGTCTACATTGTTAATGAGTCTAAACAGCCTGCGTGTTAGCGGCCACTGAAATGAAGCATAGTTTTAGACTCCACGTGATGCTTAGCAGTTTAATATTAGCTTCAGAGTTTGTGCACTTTTATAACGCACAGTCACTGCCCTTTTGTAATAAAAATCAACAGCTGTGGAAAAACTGGTGCAGTTGGGCTGTACCTGTTTCTCTATGGCCTTGCTGTCGCTGTCCTGATCCCTGAGCGCTGCTGGGGAGCACAGAGAGCCCAGAGTATCAGAGCACTAAGGTCACTGTGCTGCTTACCCAGGTTGGGGAACGGGGAGCTGGTCTGATCGGCTGGGCTGTCATCAGTCAGGAGTGAGCATTGCACCGACAGTGGCCTTACACCGCCTGCCCAGATGTGGGAGCATCTCCTCCAGCTCTTAGTGCTGACTCTGCTCCAATCTACAGCCAGAGAACTGTCTGGAAAGGACATTGGAAAACTGTTGACAGTGTGAGTGATCTTATATCGTCCTGCCTGAACAAATACACATCTGTGGCTCTACCTGCACCCTCTAGGCTGGCACAAAGGCACCAGTTAAAAGTACAAATGAGCATACTTTGAAGGTTGTTTTGGTGGGAATTGATGGGACGCAGGCAAAAACACTTGTAGCTGAGGCTGCAGAGTAATTGGGACACTGTGCATCCAGTTTTACTGGAAATAAGTTGAGACAGAACTTCACTTTTTGAAAGAAGTGAAGGATCCTGGAAGTTGAATGGCCTCAATAAGAGCATTGCTCCTGGGAGATGAACATAGACAGGACCTGCTCTTTTGGATGCAGTTTGGTAGGAGTGAAAGTTGGCAAAGCTAAGCCGATGGTGAGTGCTTAAAAAATCCCATCCTTGCCCTTTCCATTGTCTGGGTAACACGTTCCTCGGGCCGTGTGACTGCACACAGACTGGTACTTTGAGTACTCCCATGCTGGTTTTGAGGGTTGGCTCCTGCTCTTCTTTAATTGCCATAGGCAGATTTATAACTAATCTGCTGAGGCTTATGTTGCTTCTGCAATTTCTTGAAACATGTTTAGGTTTAGAAGATATTTAGTCAGTGTCTTTGCCTCTGTAAAGACATTCTGCTCCAGTATGTTGCTCTTGCTATTAGCTTTTGGGTTTCACAGAAACTCAGAAAAGCCCCTTGACCAGCAGATCTGCAGCACAGGTCTGCTTGCCATAAATAAAACCCGCCCCCCTGCTTACAAACCGCGCTCTGCTTGTCAAGGTGCCACTTCTCCCCTGTTTCCACTGAACTTTGTTGGCAACAGTAAACAGTAAGGTAGCTAAATGTCTATTCAATGAGTGGCCAGCCAAGTTACCAACGCAAGCATATTTTTGTAAAGAAATATGCGGCTCAACTTGTGGTGGCCATTGAGAAGCTGGGCTGCAAAAACATCAACACCACAAGGACACAATATTTTTCTCCTGATTACAACACGCTCATTTACTTTGGAATTCTTATGTCAGCTGAGGACTACAGGGCAGTGACAGTAGAAGAGTTGTCCAGATGCCAAGGAAAAGAGAGAACTGTATATGTACTCCTGTCCTGAAATGGTAGAGAGTAGGGAGACAGGCTGGGTAACGATTTCAAAGAATACATTTCCATAAACTGTTGAAGGGAATCTGCAGACTGCTCCCACAACAGATACCTGCGATACTTCGAAAATATGGATAAAATCCAACTGGTTGCTAAATTCACAGGTCTGCTCGTTCAGTTTGCAGAGATCTGCAGGGTCAGAACAACTTTTCTTTTAAAACCAAGATAAATGATTACCTTTCAAATTAGCTGGGAAAGCCGTCACATAGTAAGGTGCTTGTGGTGGGAGCAATCCCTGCAGTGTGTATTCCCAGGGCCTGAGAGATAGTGGGCTCTAACATCTGACTGGGCTGGCCAGGCTGCAATACAGAGAACAACCAAACAACTATAATAGAGACTTTGTTTTGGTTTATGTGGAAAACTCAAATCGCCAGGTCTTTTTATGGTATATGTAGACAGGTTTTTTTAACCTCTTAATATGTGATCATTGCCGTATGGAGGCAGCCTCTCCAGCTCTCAGCATTACTGAAAACTTTTAGATTCCCTGGCAGTTCATAGCGCTGACTTTTGAAAGAGACTGTGTTCATCTGAATGTCTGCAGCACAAGCGATAGAGCCTCGTGTTTAGGCTGCACAGGATTCTTTTCTGGGTCTTACCACAGTATCTGAAGTTTTTTAAGCCTTCTTTTAAAAGCCTTTTTAGCTAAAAAAAGGAAGAAAGAAAGAAGAGCTGAAGCACAGGTGTGCTGAAGCAAACCAGCAGCCAGTTCTATTTCATAGTCCTTATTCTCTCATACCATCTGTGAACTCACAGCTTAACTTATGCTTTAAACTTTTGTGGGCAGAGAGACGCCTTCTTATGCATTTGTACACCACCAAACACTGTTGGTCCATGTCTGAGCTTTTAGGCACTATCAAAATATAAATAATAAATCTTTGAAAGGATATGGGCCTTTATCTCCTTAGTACCATCATGGGGGTGATGTCACTTTATGGCTGGAGACCCAAGATATAGATGGTCTACAGTTCGGAATTAGTGAGTATCCCCTAATTGTGAGCATGCTTACTGAAGCCACCTAAGAGCTGGTATTTCATATCAGGACTTTACATGTTCAAAGCACAGCTCCAGTTGGCTTGAACTGCAGCTGTTGTGACTGCACGGCCGCTATGAATGGAGCCCCAACTGAGGCTGCATAGCTTTAGCATTGTCGAAAATGAGACATATCCATTAAGTGGCCACCTGTGAAAAGTTTTCAGTTGCTTATACGCTACGGCGCTGGGATTCTTTGGCAGAACACAGGGAGAGAATCTGTCTCTCAGTGATGATGTTCAGCTCCTGCAAGTGTTGCCTTTATCTTGCGTCAGTCACTACTTAGCATCTAAATCCTGTAACAAATCAGAGAGCCCTGTTTCTGCAGCAGTCTCCTTTCCTGGCATGCCCATTGTCAGGTGCACGATCCGCGAGCTGCAAAGATCAAAAAGAAAGGCCACGCACTGACTGTACAAAGAAGTACAGAGGGAACAAATGGCGTTTGCTCGAGTGGTGGAAAGCTGTGGCATGAAGTGTGAGAACAATCCAGGGCTGTTTCTCAGTCAATAATGGCACATGATGGAACATGGTTGATTATCAAAAATGCACTTTCTCCACACGAAGACCCTGCAGCTTCATTCCTTTATATATCCCACTTTTGACCGAAGGTGGTTGAAGGTCCTCTATCCCCTGAACTGGTGTTTGAGAAACAGTGACTATTCAGATAAACCAGAGAGAAGCGCTACAAAAGTTAAGATCATGTTGAATTTAGAAGGCTGCTTTAAATTAAATTTTGTCTCTGTAGTATTTCCTTGCTGTGAGGATTACTTGGAGAAGTTGTGCAGGGAGCAGTAGGTATTTCCTCCTCTGCACACCAGCTCCCTGTAGCTACAGCTCCTATTCCGACATGTTCATTGCCAGTTGTTGAAGCCACCGTCGGCAGCGCTCTGGAGTTGTGCCATTGCCTCTCCTGCAGCTGTGATTGGGATCTCCCTTGACTGTAGTGATATCAAAAGGTGCTATGAAACTCATGAGGCCCTGTGACCTATCCCTGCTAACGTGCTACTCTTATAAAAGATGTCAACCAGTCCTAAGCAGGGAAAGTGGAGCCCTCTTTCCAGTTTTTGACCTTGGCCAAGCCAGTTCAGTACTTCACGTGCTTTTATCTGTGTCATCTATTGAGATGATCCAGAATTCAGACCCTGAGCTGCCGTTCAACACACACACAATGCCTGCTGCAGAGGGATCTCGATTACACTGCACTGGCATTTCCCCAGATCCGTTTAGCTGAAAAAGCAAAGGGAACAACTGACAGAAGAAGCTGAACTCGGCAGAATAATCACTGAGCAAGCGCTGAGTACACAGAGCATGGTGCAGCAAACGTGTGTGTGAAATCTGTCAGATTCTCTCTCCAGTGTCTGTGATAAATCCCTTTACGACCCCACAGCTGTCCTTGTAAACTCCTGTATAGGTGTTCTTGATGTATTTTGCAAATATTCAAAGCAGCCTTTCAACAAGGAACCATAGTTTTCCTACGTTCTTAGTCCGTGATACAATAGATAGAGCTCCTTTGCCCAGCGAATGATGTCGCTTGAGCCAAGCATTTCAAAGCCAGGTTTCATTGTAAACAGCATCATGTGTGGCACAGCAGGGGTTTAAAGCACAACCTGGCATTTCAGAGCCGAGTTCAATTTTCAGTGTGGTCACAGATTCACGCGACCGTCTCTGCTCAGGTGGTGGCTGAGGCACCTGTACCAAGAATGAGGCGAGCAGCCCAGCTGGAGAGCAGCCAGGCTGCTCTGGGCCTCAGGGGAGAGTGAGATGGGCTCCTCTGGCTGCCCGAACCCTGGCGTTCCCTCCCAGCTGCTCTGGATCCGTGCTCAGCATCTGGTTCTTCCCCTGCACACACTGGGTTTGTCACTGGTTCAAGCAAGCGTTCACACTCTGGTCCAGTTTCTGCTGACTTCATCAACATGACCTATACCAGCAGAGTGGTTCAGTGACAGGAAAGCTGTTCTCTGAGGGCTTTGCTCCTCGTGGAAACGGGTATTCACTGGCCCTCAGTGGCAGCAGCATCCCTCTCAGGGTAGCCGTGTGTGTGAGCTCACGTCTGCTGCTGTTGGGTGTGCTTTTACAGCAGCCACACACACCAAGATCGAAGGGAATCCAGAGGCTCAGTTGCTCTTTGTTGTTGCTTTCAGAAAGCTCTGCTGCCCACTGACATCTATAGGAGCTTTTTCTCTCGCTTCTCTGGCTTCTTGTGTGAAGCCCTTTCCAATGGCAGGATCTGAGCTGCAGGATCAGGCTCTTACCTTGAAAATCTGTGCATTAAGCACCTTGTATCTTATCTATAGAGCCATTGAATTAATCAATACACACTCTATTAGTTATGTTTATCCTCCCAAGCTGAGGGATCACGCACCACTGGCATTGAAAAGGCTGAATGATTTGCCCCAGTTCATGCTTTTGAATAAAATTGACAGCTATGAGATGAAAATCTTCAGCCTATTTTTTAATTTGCTGCAGGAAAGATTTATCAGACAGAGGCGAAGGCTTTGACCAAGTTTTGTCCTGCTAGGGTCTCCCTGAATGCCTCTGCAAGCTGCGGAGGGAAAGGAGAAGTCCCAAGCATTGGTATTTGCAGGTATCTCTTAGTCTCCCAGTTCCAGCAAGCCACTGGGGATTCGGATCCCTCCCTGGCGCTGCGCTGCAGCCTGAGCTTTTGCAGGGCTGGTCAGGGGTGGCTGCAGGACAGGACTTGGGAGCCAGGGCAGGCTGAGCTCCCCGAAGTGGCACCTCCAGGGGCAAGGAGTAGTCAGGGAGAAGCAGAACTCTGGGGATGCTGCTGCCAGCTGGACCTGGGGGGCTCCGCTGGCTCCAGGGGCAGCCCAGGGGGACCCTGGCTGGGGAAAGCGGGGATGGGATGGGGCTGGGGGAACCCGGGGTGCTATTGGAGCCCGGGGGCTGGGGAACCCCGGGGGCTGCGGGTTGGCAGGTCCAGCCGGGAGGGCCACGCTCCACGCAGGGTGCCTGGGGGCAGGGCAGCTGTCTATTTTTAGTGAGGGTTTTATAGAGTGGATCCCTGCGGTCTGGCTCCACACTGAAATATTGTCCTAGTCTCAATGACATAAACACAGGGCCAGCCTGTGATCCTGGCGCCAGCTTCAGCTTAGGGAATGTGAATGAAAGTACCAGTGGGGTCCAGGCAAGAAGGAGAAGAAAAAAAATCCCGACTGTAATTACAAATAAATCCCAAACCCTTTCGCTCTCATGGCTCACTTAGTACAGCAAATAGCCTCTGATTCTCTACAAATAAGTCCCAGCTTAGTTACTGACAGATCTACCAAGAGGCAGTTAATGGAATAATGACTAAGGGAAGCTTAGGGTAATTTACTAACGGTTCCCAGTGTCGGAGGGCGATTGCCCCCGCCTCACCCCCCGCCCTGCTCCCTTCAGGTCCGGCAGCAGTAAGCCACTGGGCAAGACCTAAGCCTGGCACACAAGGGCCTTCTTAGGCTGCTGGGGGAAGGCTGCTTAGTTAGTTATTTATTTAAGAGATCTAACACAGAACGGTGACTGGCGGACTCTGATATCTGGAGCTGAATTGTCCCCCTGGAGAGTGTGATTTAGTTTAGGGTCTGCAGAGCAAGGTTATTCCTGCCTTCTTTTTTGATGGGAGAAGTGGGAAGATCTTAAGTGAAAGTGGCATAAAAAGCCACCTCTGCCATGAAGCACTTTTGCTTCTTTTTCTGTTACAAAGGCATGTCTCTTCTTTGAATCCCAGTCTGTTTCAATACCTCATACTTGAGATGAAATGCTCAGCTTGCTTACAAAAGTTAACCTGCTTGTTCAAAGCACAGAGAACACTCGCTGATCTTCCACAGTGGTCAGGGCAGAGCTCTTCTTTGTTTGGTTTTGATTTTTTTTGTAGATAGAAACAGAAAAGTGTTCCAAAGACACATTATCCTGTCAAGAATGGGAGTAACGGAAAGGCTGTTCCTACGTGGGAACAGAGCACACGGCTGCATACACACACATCTACACACACATATCTGCAGAGAGAGAACAAATCCAGCTAACGGTTGAAATATATGTTACTGTTTCTGGCATCTTATTGAACTGCTGATGTGTTTATTATGAAAACAAGCACTTCAAAAGGTGATGCGGTTTCAGGAGGCGTGCTCAGCAGCGAGGGTGCTCAGCTGAGGTGTCATTATCTCAATCTCACTTGAAAGAAAATGATCCTAAGCCTGAGATGTATGCAGGAAAGTCTAGCTGATTGCTAGACTAGTGATGTGATGGGTTGTAGACTAGTCCTGCCATGGGTCGTTTCTTCTCACTGTGTCATCTCAGAGTTTCCCAGTATCTATATTAAAATGAGGAGGGTAATAGTTGCTTGCTGATATTTTTTAATGAAAAACAAAACAACAAAGGAAAAATGTCAGGCTTATCAAAGGAAGTTGACTACACAAAAGCGATGTTTTGTGGTAAGCAAGGGGGTAATTTGTGACCACTCCTTTTTTTGCTGTGGAGATGTTTGCTGTGGGGTTGCTTGTCTCATATCTCTGCTATACCCCGCTATGCCCTGCATCAGTTCTCTTTCGGAGATGGTGCTGGTGTGGGATGTTGCACTATACCCAAGAATGGCTCTAAAAAGCTTTTAACTCTATCCTGTAATTGATGTGTTTTGTAAACTGCAATAAAGGAAGGTTATTAAAAAAAAAAGGGGAGGGGGATGGGGGAATGGATGACATATTTAATGAGGATGAGTAAACACACCCAAGATGTAACTGTAGATATAAGAAAAATAAAAGCAGCTGGGGGGCTTCTGAGACATTGTTTGTGTTGAAAGTGATGAGAAGAGGCACCATCAAAAGACTTGTTTTACTACAGTCATGCTTCATTATGGGGAAGGAGAGTGTGGGGAAGGGGAGGGGTGGGGGTTCCCTACGTGACCAGGTTGCCAGAAGAGAGAACCTAACTCGTTTGCATGGCCTAATTAATCCCTGAACCCAGTCAAAGCCTGAGTCAGAGGGAGAGAGCAAATGTCAGATCAGTGTCTGGGAAGCCTAGATTCATTATTTCACTCGCCTGGCTCCCTTTGCCTTCACAGGCAAAGGCTTGAGACTCCCAAGCCAAAGAAATACATCCCAGAGATTCCTACTGAACATGAGCAGGTTTGGAATCGGCCTCCTTTGTGTCTGTTCCTGTATCTGAATTAATCCCACACCCCGTGAGTGTCTGCGAGAGAAAAGGGAAATCATTTGCCACTAAAGGTGCAAGTTCCTTTGAAAAGTATCCTATTGAACATAGAGCTTTTCAGAGCCAGCCCAGGCACTGGGAGCTTGTATTCTGTGACATTTCATAGTGGCTGCAAAGATAATGCTAAGCACCCAACTCTACCTGATCACTGTGATCTACTTTTGGAAGAGATCAGATTCCCTAAAGAGATAAAGCACAAGAAACAGGAAAGAAGCGATAAATATGAAATGCTGGGAGATGCCCAGTTTGATCTTTTCCTAGTTATTAAAACTCCCTCACACTGGTAGATTTTCTAACCAGAGCAAATCTAAAGGACGTCTAATAAAGGAGCAGTTCTGAATTTGTTGGACCTTCCTCTGCTGCATTTATTCCTGGAGCAAAACTATAGTCAGGAGTTGGTTTATCTATCGGGCTAAATTCTGCTCTTTTATTAACCTGTAGCCAAAATAATTCTTGTGAGCACAAAGTGCAACCATTCCAAATTTGGTCCAGGATTTCTGCATTAGCTGTATTTGTGATCCTGCTCCCTTGGCTCTCTGCTCAGGATTAGCCTCTGCCTTCAGGATTTTGTGCTTTCACAAAACCCCTGAGTCTCTCAGAACATTTTGCCCCAGCATCTGAGGCAACATTTACGGAGTGCAGGGGACCTGGGGGCTCAGGACCTGGTGAACAGAAGTACTTTTAAAATAATTTTCATTTTCATTCATTCATTACTAACAGGCTAAATATGATGTAATCGGATTTATTTTTCCCTCTTCACCCCCACTGGAGCCAGCAAAATGAAGTAGTTGAGAGAAAAGGGGTTGTCATTTTCAGCCCAGCAGCCATTCATCACGGAGCATTAGACAATTAGCAATAAAACATTCGAAGGGCTCCACTGGTGCTAAAAGAGCGAAGGGGTCTTTTCAAATATCAGAGGTGGGAAATGTTGTGTATCAGGGTTATCCAGTGGCTGGCACCAATGAATCACTCACACGCACACAGAGCTTGGCTTGGGGCTGGGGGGGTGCTGTACTTCTCACTTCATTGAATCTCTGTCACTCAGTTGTCTTCACTGTTTTATAAAAAAGGAATTGTAAAAACTTGGTTTGTCTCAATAGACGTTTATCTTAATAAGGAGACAGGGGGAAAAAAATGAAATAAATACATTCCTACTTGTCATGTGTGTATATGTGTAATATCTGCTGCTACGGGGAGTTTGTTTGGATAAACAACTTGGCCTGTGTGGAAAGTCAAATCCCCGTCAGGAGCCACTGCTTGTAAATAGAAGTGTCATTTTTTAACAGAAAAAAATGCCCTGGGTTCTGTTTCATCTTTGCCAGTTCTCCCACTGGCCGGCCTCTCCATAATGAATTGGTCTGCAAACTGCGAGACGCTCAACCAGCTCCACTCTCTTCTCTTGACTGCTGAGATGTTATTATTTGGCACAAAAAGCAGGATGGTAAGGTAGAGTAGAGGAGGGGGAGGATTTAGAAGAACTTTGGGGTTCCTCTGTTGCAAACCTTTTGCGTGAATAAATAAATAAATAAATAAATAAATAAAGCTGATTCTTCCAAGTGGGGTTGCAGCCAAGAAAACTGTTCTGAGAGATTCAGATTTACGGCAGAAGACACTGCTGAGAGAAAAAGCGAGAAACAGAGACAGTGGAGTTCCACCTCCCATGATATATAGAGCCAAGGGGAGGTATAAATACCCGTCACTTCCCGGACCCTCTTTCAAAAAAAAAAAGACAAACACCCAGGATCCTGTCTCTGGCTGGCTTGCAGCAAGGCGCCCTCATAAAAGCTAAGATAAACAGTTTATCAGCAGATGAATGCACAAGCTCTGCTCTAAAGACAAAAGTCTATACCTTAGGAAAAATGCAGGAGCAAAAGGAGAGTGGGCTGAGAATCAAGGAGGCACAGTGTTTTAGGAGCAAGAATGACATGAAATGAGGAAAATAGAGCAATTCTTTAAGGACCTTGCAAGATTTTATTTTCTCCTTTTATAGCCTTCTTATTTTTTTCTTTTCTTTTTTTTTCTCATTTTTTTTCGAAGGCAGCAGATACATCTCTACATATAGCTGGACCTAAAGACTATGCAATAACTCCTTTTATTTGGGAGGTCTCCCTTTTTCTCCCTCTCTTTTTTTTTCATCACTTTAATGCATCAGTCATCTTAGGATTTACTCCACTATAAAACATTCGTCCCAGAGCTTAGTTTCCAAATGTATTATTTATACATGATTTATCACTGCAGATACAGGTTCGTGGCCAAACGTGTGCTTCCCTGTCTCCATTCTGTGGGGATTTCAAGGTAGAACTTCGCTCTCTCAAAAAATGTTTACCTTCTCAACTATTCCCAACTGTTTTCTTTCAGAGCAGCTGATCACCTGCTAACATTGTGCAGCCCGGTTAACACAATCCTTATTCCTTATTCTGTGGCCCTTTCTGTGAATCAGGAAAGGGGCAAGGACCTTGAGAGCAGCACCACATCTCAAAGGTCCAGCAAGATGTCCCTGAATCTTCCCAGACAAAAGATATAGCTTGAAAGCAGAACAGCGATGTGCTACCTGTGGTTCATGGAATCCTGGGTGAGGATTTTAGGGATGCCTTAGGGATTTACAGTTCAAAAAAGTAAAAAAAAAAGTATAAAATTGATCCATAAGGAATCATAGAATCACAGGATGGGTTGGGTTGGAAGGGACCTTAAAGCTCATCCAGTTCCAGCCCCCCGCCATGGGCGGGGACACCTCCCACTAGAGCAGGTTGCACAAGGCCACACCCAACCTGCCCTTGAACACTTCCAGGTATGTAACATAAACAAATTCCCTGGGCAACTCCTTCCTGTGTCTCACCATCCTCAGAGTGAAGAATTCCTTCCTAATTTCTAATTTAAATCTACCCTCTTTCAGCTTGTAGTCAGTACCAGTCATCCTATCACTACAAGCCCTTGTCAAAAGTTCTTACAAAATTTCTAGAGCTGTGAGCAAGGAAGAGAGAGCCAGTCTAGCAGCTCCCTAGGACCTAAGACTGAAATTGCTGTGGTTTTAATTCCGTTTTCTGCTCTATCCATCACAGGTTTCCTCTGTCATTTTAATAAAACATTGATTTCTTCCCTCTGCATTGATACAGATTTACTGCTCGCATCTAGTCGAGCTCTCCAACATCTCTGTGCAAGAGGCACAGGTTGCATTCCTGCTCTACAAAGAAAAGCACAAAGCTCTGATATGTATTGGTCAAAGATGTATGAGATGTCTGCCTGAGAGCTGGGCTGCTTATAGTGGTCGTGTTGCTTTCTGAAACAATCACGGTTTCACGCCAATGGCTTTCGAAAAACACAAAGTGAAAGGCAATGAGTTTCTCAATGAGATGGTGACTGAAAGAATCTTTGAATGTAAGGGAAACACGCATAGCTGGAAGGAAGAAAGCTTCCACTCCTGCAGAAGGCACAGCTCTCCAGAGCATACCTGGCATAGTTCTTCCTCCTCCCAGTTTTGTAGTGGTTTATTACTTTCCGTGAGATTGCCTCCGTGTTTCAGAGTGGTGTGGGCATCGAGCTTGAGAGCATTGCTCAGAGACCAGACCGATTCAACACCGTGGGCTGAGTTTGGGGGGATGTCCCTGAGCGCTGGGTTGGGTGAAGTAGGTCAGGCCATTTTCTGTTCATAGATTTATCAGGGAACAAATCTTTTCTGAATTCTTTCTGTGCGTCTTTGCTGTTGTGGACTGAAGCCAGATCCTTGCCCAGTGCATTTGCAGAGCTGTGGCTCCAGCGCCAGCAGCAGGGCAGTGCGGGCTGCATACCTCTTCTCTCCTCATCAGAGATGTGACCCTGCAGAAGTGGCATCTCTACTCCTGCCCACACTGGCTTCCTGCGTGCCTTGAAGGTTGTATTTGCTTTGTCTACTGCAAAAACACATTTTTACTACTGACAGCACTCCAGAACTAATAAAACCGAGGCGAAGGGCGTTGTTTTCTCCTCTGCTTCATGCACCATTGCCAGCAGAGTGACCAGCAGAGGCCTCTGAGAGCTGCTGGCCTCTCTCCCTATCCCAGGAAGGGCTGGCATCATGCACAGAGCCTGGATCTGGCCCTTTACCTCCAGGCTTCATTTATTGCTGTTTTCAGCAAACCCTGAAATAAACCAATTTCTTTTCTCTCTGACCCAGAGGCTTCTGGCAGAGCCGTTACTGGCAGCTCTTCCCCAGTCCTGCTATCAGCCATTCCACCGAGAAATTCTTGGGCCACGAGTGACTTCTGTCACTTCTGCATCCCTCGAGCATTCCTGGCCTTGCCAAGAGCCCAGTGCACACCAGACTTGAGGAATTACCGAGCCCCAGCCCACTCTGCTCAGAACAGGTCTCTGTACCTTCAAGAGGCAGTTCGTCCAAACCAGTCTCTTCTTAGAACACGTTTCCTTCTACAGGTCACACCGTTCAGGAGAGAAAGGTCTTTGAGTGCTGGCTTAGGATCGCAGATTTGAATTTACAATTTTAAACACAGAGCTGAGGCTTGATCTCAAACAGCACCTGAGAAAAACAGAATTTATTGATAAAGAAGAAATACAAGACATTAGGCATAACTTCTGAATTTGTGCCTTCTGTTCGAAATACTATTATTTCAACTTCATATTGTTATTTGTCTCTTCATGTTTAAACAAGGTGGTTTAAAAGTGAATTCGAAAATATTTGCAGTGACTTCCAAGTGACTTACTGGCTGGAGGTAGGAACATAGCAAGGAAAGAGAGACAGACAGACAGACAGACAGGCATCCCCAAAACCCCAGCAACACCTTGCCAGGGTTCATCAGCCACCCTCACAATCTCTCTCTCCTTAACCCAGTCACATCCATCCTTCCCAGAACCAGGTGATCCGCCGATGAGCTTTGAGAGCTGGCTTACGCTCCTGTGTGCCAAGAAACATCTTGTCCTGCTGGGTGGGCAAAAATCGGGAGTGTGTGTGAATAAAGGAGGGCCAGGTCAGTGACAGAGGAGCAGCTTCTACAGGTGAAATCCTTGGAGGCAGGAATGGAACCGTGGCATGAACAGGACAAGACCTCAGTGCGAACCTGAGCCAGAAGCAGTTTGTGTCCGAGCTCAGGCAGTGGTTCTGTGCAGACCTTAGTACCTCCATGTCCTACTCATGTTCAGGTCAGCATCAAACTGATACCCAATTACATCCTAAATTCAGCAGAATGTCCGTCTTCCATTCACGATAGGTTTCTATTCCTTGACTTTGGGCAAATTTTAGTTAGAAAGATAAGAGGTGTGGCTTCTCACTGATTTCCAGGGACAACTTGTGCGCCGAGTTTCAGCAAAGGTTTATCGGCTTCTAGATGAAGGTAGAGAGCTAAACTTCATGGTGAAAAACTATCTCCTCTCCAGCAGATCCCTGACTGATGTCCCAGCAGCAAGTGTCACCAGGAGGCTCCTTTCGCAGTGTAAAGCTGGGATCAGTTTTCCATCTTTCTCATATCATTTATTTCAGTTATCTATTATTTATAAAATAATACATGCTCAGGAATAAAGCAAAACAAGAGTTGGTTTAAATTTAACTTAGAGAGTGAAAATAGTTGAAAAAAATAGAGAAAAAAACCAAAACACAACAACACTCCACCTGGGTAATACGATCAATCACTTTCATAATGAACTTAAATTTGAAGAGTAACATTTAAACAAATGCATAAATGATTTAGGTGAAGCGGCTGAGCTTCAGTGCCATTAAACTTTGGCTCCTAAGTGCCTAAAGAGCTTGCAGGAACGGGACTCAAGCACTTCAGGAAACTTTACCCAAGCCGTAGGAGTGTCCCCTCCCCTTCCAGCACCCGCTGCCTGCTCCTGGCCAGCGCTCTCGGTGAGGCAGCAATTCCGCGCTGGAAAGAGCGTTTAGTATCGAGTTTTTAAATTGTTTTCTGTAGTTGCCGCTGAGGTAGACTTTCCGTCTTCTCTGTACGCATCGGGGGCATGACTGGAAACGGTGTTTCTGATGGAGAGGGCTTAGAGAACTCCCGAGAAAAGTGGCGAGCGGGCGCCGGTCGGAGCCTGGCAGCGCCGGGCGCTCCGCAGCTCAGCGGGGCTGCCCGGGGCGGGTCTCAGGCTCCGGCCCCGGGGCTCTCCCGGCGCTGCCCCCGAGGCTCCCG
>WEIS01098845.1:0-12740 GCA_013389965.1 Todus mexicanus
GGGTCAGGGGCTCCCGGGGCCTGCACCCCGGCTGCCCCTCCTTTCCTAGAAAGCAATGAGCTGGTTAATGCAGGAGCATCCCCTGCCGACCAGTGCCACGCAATAATTGCCTCTGCCAAAGGCCCGGCATTAACCTTCCTTCCTCTCTCTGATTGTAGAAATGTTGGACTTGGCCAGGTCTGATGCCCAGCACGGGGCTCTTGGCCCCACACAGCTCATGGGTCACATTTGGGTTCACCTGACACAACCACTGCTCTGCTTTTCCCCAAAAAACTCTTGAGTCTCATCCTCTTGCCCAGCATCGGGGTGCGTCTTCCTGCCGGTGTTGATGGGGGTCATAGCAGAGGAGGTGAGAGGCTTCACACTCCCTTACCCACTTCCAGAGCCGTCCTTTCTCACATGGAATATTTTAAGTTTAGGCCTTCAAATATTTCTATTACTAAATTACTATGCATCATGTCAAATTAGCATTGCCATTACTAAAAGATTAATAGCGACAATGCGTTGTGGCACTCCATTGCTTCAGGGTAATTTTCTTTTGTTCATGCTTTGGCATAATATTGTACAGCAGAGCGGCGGAACTGCGGAGCATAAATTTCGCCACAGCCCCTCAGCAGAAGAGGGAATCCTAATCACAGCCGAGGCTGAGCAATTAGCTCATGCTACTAGAGTGCTGCAACCTTCTCCAAGTGTTGCCTTCAAACCAGGCTGCATCAGGGCTGGCACCGACCGATACCCCTCACACTTCGCAGAGAACAAGATAGATCCCGACGTTTATGAGTTTTTATTTACTAAGTGCCAGGGCAGAATAAACAGCAGTAATTTGCGTGTGAAGCCTTTTTATTTTAGCCCTTGAATAATTGGTGGGTTAACGGCGGTGTGTACACTTAAGTGTGCGTCACGCCAACAGAAATCTTCCCTTTCATAAATTCTCCATCTTAACTGGAGTTTACAGGGGAAGAAATTACTCGTGTGCTCATGTCCCTTTTCATCGCTCTTGTAAAAAGGAGTAACTTTTTTATTCTCTCTGCCTCCTCGGGTAGGGACACGGCAACAAAGCAATTAAGCAACGCGTCTTAGCGGATGCAATTTAAAATAAAGGGTGGGAGTATATCATGTGGCATCGCTTTAGCTAAAAGATGTACACGAGGAGCTTGCACCTGCAGCTTAATGACGGGCGGAGGGAGAGAAAAAGCATCTAAATCTCATTTTGAGACACAACCTTTTTTATTCTTTGCTGGCTTAACAAATGACTTTCACAAGCGAAATGATTGTGTTCTCATCTATTTGACTTCACGCTGGCTACATCCAGGCAAATATCTCGCCGATGGCTCTGTTTCTTGCTCAAATATCAAGTATTGGTGTTTTTAATGTTTTTGTAAACATTATATATTTTAATACTTGAGAAAATGTATCTCATAAATAAGCTTTATTATCTGTCAAAAAGGATGAAAATATAACTTTACATTTCTGTTTTAAAGTAATTTTAGTGCCTATTAGCTATAAAGTAACAGTTATATATAATTTAGAGTATGTAGTCACTCGAAACAACTTGACATTTTCACACAAACACAGAACCTTAATAATAGTCTTGGGATTTCATTGGAAGTATACACCACTACAGGATATTAAAATAACTTATGGTGCACTGTAATTCTTGTTTTGTATTTGTCCAAGTAGTTTTGAAGCATGCTATAAAGTAGAAAAATAAAAACCTAAGCTCCAAAGTCAGCTAAGCTGCATTCTTAAAGTTATAGCAGTCTTTGCCTATTAAGTATGATTAAACCAGCTGACATTTCTAGTTGTCATCTTTCTCTTCTTCCTTCCGATTAATATGCGACGCTCCAAATGGAAATGCTCCACAAGCTGCATTTTTTTATTTAAAGCCCTCGCAATTGTTTGCTTAAAATGATGATGCTGATTGGAGCCATTCAGGGATTATAATCAGAGCTTGAAAACAGTAATTTACCTGTTGATCTTACAGTAAACTCTGGATTTTTGCAATATTTTGCTCCCATATGGCTGGACGCTGCTGTTTGGAACTCAGCTCCAAAAGTCTGATGATACTTGTGCCTATTGCTCTGCATCTAAGGTAAAATTGAACTAGGAGGGCAATGGTTGGAGGGTCAGCAGCCTGGCTTGTTTCTTCTTGAAAGGATGTGGAAACTAAAAAAAAAGTGGAAAATTTTAATTTATTTTTTTTTAATAACCCCACAGACTTTATTGTGATTGAAATTCACCCAAGGTTTAACTTGTTCTTTTTAATTGCAATTGAAGCGGCATGTGGACAGGGATTAGGTGAGCGTGCAGATGTGCACCAAAATTAATAGGAATTTGGAGGAACAGCCTCATCGCCATAAAAAGGCTGACCAAATGTTCACAGATGGAATTTGAGTGGACCCTTATTGAATAAGCCAGTAGGGCCCACTTGGGTCATTTCTGCATCAATCCCGTGTAGTCTATTTGGAAAAGGCACAGCCCAGGCCTTTTCTGTAATAATTATTCTCATGTCTGATCCATTAATTTTTTAATTTGCATTAGGATTGCTCAGCGCAGCCACTATCAGCAAGAGAAGAATTTAAAATATGGTTTGAAGAAGGGCATGTGTGGCTACATTGACTTTCTAACCTTACTAGGACATGGTTAGACACAGAAATTAAGAATATTAGTACTGCAATCAAACAGAATCCAGAAAATCTGGCATATCATTAAATTCTTTGTCAAAAAAGCTTTCAAAACCTGGTGACAATTGGGGAATTTGAAATAAGGAGAGGATCTGGTGATATAAAAGGAAATAACTTTCAAATACTACTGCATCTAAGCAGCATTTCTTTTATCTTTTCCCTTCTGTCCCACCCCAATGTTTGTCTCATCCTTATCTTGAGGTTGCTTTAAAACTGTTGAATTTATAAAAATGCATGGGAAAACCCCCACCCCAATTCATAAGTTTTTCTCTTTATGCCATTCCTCCCAGGAGCCCCTCTGAATTTGTACACAGCAGAAGAGAGCAGAAATGAAGTGTAGTCATTAAACTATGAAATATGGAAATATTCCTAACAACGTAGTAAAGCTGACAAAAGACTAATTTCAACAGAACAGGTTTTAAACAGTACGTCAGGGTATAGAAGCATCTGTTACATGGATTGGGGATGGATGTTGTTACCATGCTTGGGTACAGTCAGGGGAAATTGAGGATCAACCCTTAAGCACTGGGCTCCCATCACCAAAGCCGTGTTTTATCAAGGTGCATGGATCACCCTTTCCCATGGATATGCCCATGGAGGTCTCAGAAGTCTGAGGTTTTTCTCAACAAAGGACTCATTTTCTCCATGGTCTAGAATCACAGAATTGTAGAATCATAGAATGGTTTGGGTTAGAAGGGATCATCTAGTTCCAACCCATGTGCAGGGACACCTCCCACTAGACCAAATGGCTCCAGGCCCCATTGAACCTGTATCTAAACACATCCAGTAATGAAGCATCCACAGCTTCCCTGGACAACGTGTTCCAGTGTCTCACCACCCTCAGAGTGAAGAACTTCTTCCTAATTTCTAATCAAAATCTCTCCTTTACCAGTTTGAAGCCACTACCCTCTTTCCCATCAGTACAAGCCTTTGTAAAATGTCCCTCCCCAGCTTTCTTGCAGGTTCCAAGTCTACCACAATGTTGTGATTTGACCCTAAAAGTTTCACTTCTGCCGTGACAATTTGGCCTGAGGCCTGAGGCCTGGTCTAGGCCTTGAGAGCTTCCTGAGCCTTGTAGGGCTTAATGTGAGTCAGTGTGTAGAATAAAAGCAAACAGAAACTACTCTGAAGAACTGCTGTTCATCAGTTTAAAGCCTTGTCTGGGATTTTCAAAACCAAGTTGTGCTGGCTTGTCTCTGCTGAATCATAGAGTTCTAGACTGATTTGGGTTGGAAGGCACCTTTAAAGGTCATCTTGTCCGACCCCCTGCAGCGAGCATGTGGGTTTTACTGCTGAATCTGTCATCACGTCTTTCTTCAGCTGGTTAGAGCTGGAGCCCTTTGTCTCAAATGGTCTTGTTGCTGGTATTTGTTAGTTTGAATAAAGTATACTTGTGGTTCAGGGCAACTCTGATTTGGGTTTGGTTTTGCAAACCTGCAGTGTGGACTCTGGCCCATTTTTCACTGTACACAGCAGTGTGCATTTTTGCTATCCCATACCCTGGGTGGCTTTGGTAGTAGATTTTTGGCAAGAAGAATGACTATTTTAAAAGTGTTCCGCTTTTTTTGTTTGGGGTTTTTTTTTGTGTCCTGAGTATATATAGAATTTGATTTACTTAAGAAGAATTAATTTGGTATTGGCAATACCAGCTATTTACACCAGTCTGGATGATTGGCTTAATGAGAGCAACTTGAGAATACCAGATAAAAGCTGGAAGAAAAGAAACAGGACTCTACATGACATTGTGACAACTTACCTCTCTGAAAATCAGGAATTGCCCATTTGCTATTGCAGGGGAAAAGAGATGGATGCTTCTCTTTCTTAGTCCCCAGGATATTTTCTTCTTGTTAATCTTTTACTGCTGGTGCAAAGGGAGAAGTATTCGTGCTATCAAGAACTGGGTTGGATTTTTTAAAATCCAGATGTTTGGTCCACGCCACTAAACTCTGTGGTACCCAATATTTCTGAAATGGCAGCTTCTGGTTGCATTTTATGGGAATCTGTGGTAATATTATTTATCAAAGTTCAGATCATGGTAGCCTAACTCAGATTGGTACCAGACTACAGAAATAGTAGCATAAATAGCAACCCAGCTGGTGAAATTTAGATACAGCTCAGTACTGATTTCTTTCTTTTGCTTTGCTTCCCTCCTTTTCTTTACTTCATGCCTTTTTTATAGCATATGGTTGAGTTTTTATGGTATTGTTGGGCAGTTTTACATGATCAAATATGTGGAAATTTATAAATAAATAAAGCAATGCTGGAATTGAAAAGCACGATAATACGAATCACCTGCCTGTGAAAAAGAGATGTAATCAAAAACTTGGTTTGCCTCTACTTATCTGGGGGATCATTTTGAAATGTTTAAAAAGCATTCTTTTTTCTTTTATTTTTCTTACTGGGTCTCATCTAAATAGCTGAGCAGGTGGGAAAAGCATTAGAATATTGATCAAATAAATAGGCACAGGGAAGAGAAAATTAAAGTGCCGAATGTCAGCAGGAATGTGATAAGAAGAGCCCATGTCTCTGTAGCTGGGGTTTCGCAGCTCCTAAAGGCAGCAGGTAGATAAAGGAGCGTGTGGAACCAGGAGGAGTTCCCTGTGGGACTGCAGATGACATTGTAACTGATGACTCCAGATGACAATGTAAGAGGAGGAATGGAAAGAAATTATATTAACAAACTGTAGTCGATGGTTATAATAAGATTTGAAGTGCTGAATAACCGAACCTGAAAGACCAACATATTTTTCAAGATGGTTTAGAAGGATCCCACGATTGAGTGTGTCAAAAGCTGCAATTATGTCAAGAAGTATTACAAAGGATGGATTCCCAACATCAGATACAATAAGTGCATTATTGCAAATCCTGATGAGAGGAGATTCACCATTGATGAAAAAAAAACCCCAACCAAAACCAAAACCACAGTGAAACTTTTGTAATAAATTATATCCTTAAAATGTGTGTCTTATGACTCTTCCCCTCTCCTAATACTGGTAGGAAAAAAAAAAAAGAAAGATTTAAATCTGCTTTATTGATTAGTAGAACATCCAGGGATTAAAAAAATCCATGTAATACAGTTACTTTTTTAGAGTTTTAGATAGTCGTAGTGGATAATAATACCTTTATAATGCTTTCAATATGTGAACCTAGCAGAGGAAAGATTTTTCTCAGAAAAGTCTCAGATATTGGCTCCAAGGGGTATGCTGTTGGATAAAGATTTTATTTCCCAAAAATCTGAGACTGAGAGAAGCACATGAAGCTGCGGATTTTTTTTTTTTTCTTGTTGTTGTTGTTGTGGGAAGAGGTTCTATAATAAGTCTATCAGTTTTCTGGCATAAATTTGTCAGGGGAATAAATGTGTCTAATACATATTTTTGATGATTGATAATGGTTTTCCAAGTGCGCTAAATAAGGAAGCAAGACATTTTCTTTCTATGTTTAAATGATGGGAAAAAATGGCCTGAGTGTTATAAAATGGCAAAGACATTACTAGCTCAGAGTTTTTTGAAGCTCTGAAAATTTTCGCTACATTTAGTAGACTCGCCGGGTTTGTCAATGAGGACAACAATGTGCTTAAGATTAGCAATTTGGTTTTTATCTTTGCGTGACTCCCACTCACCAGATGTAAACGTCAAGAGGTTCAAATGCAAAAATCTCCATAACTCCATTCCCAAACTAAAATAGGAAAGCCAATTCTGAAATATCATAAATCCAAGATTCGAGTCTTGGTTGGTTGCCAAACATGCTAGGGATGTGCAAAGAGTGTTGTTTATGGTATTGGGTTTGCTGCCATGTGCAAATTGCTGCTTGCCTGCCACATCTTCCAATAGGGAGAAAGGGGAAAGTCTGTTGAAGGTCTCAGTGAGCAACTATGGCTAGAAATGGGGGAAGGTTTTGTTTTGAAGCTCTTTGGTGGGATGCTCAGAAGCAGCTTAGCACCATGCTAATGAAAATGGTTTCATGAAAAATGGAAGTTAGGCTTGTGATCACTGCTGAAGATATGCCAAACATCTACCAGCAATGTGTGTCTTTCTTTAAATACCATCAAAACTCTTGCTTTATTTGTACCTTAATTTGTATTTATCTTGATCCCTCTTTTGTTTGGAAGGTCACGTTGGCTTTGAGCAACCTACTCTAGTTGCAGATGTCTCTGCTCAGTGCAGGCGGGTTGGACTAGATGAGCTTTAAGGCCCTTTCCAACCCAAACTATTCCATGATTCTATGATTTTATGAAAATACTTTTCTGCTGACCTTGCAGCTTTGGTTGCTGCTTTCATAGTCTGCGGTCCTTGAAGCAGCTCCGATAAATAGAATTTGCAAGAGCACTGGATGAAAAAAAAATCTATCTTAATTAGATGCTTATTGAAATCTGGCACAAACGGTATACGAAACATGATTTCAAAACTGAAACAAATATTTTTTATATTTATACACGCACACTAATATATATGCCTAATGCCAATGCCATGCACAGCTTTTCTGAAACAAATGGGAAAATGGAGATTGCTGCTGACCTCAGAGCTTTTCGAAAATAAGTTTCTCTGATGATTGTAAAAATCTATAGCAGTCGTTTTGCAGTAGCGCATAACTTGTTGTTTGTTGAGCTTCGTCCTCAAAGAATGATGGTGGATAGGAGGGGAACATCTCCTGCATGAGTACAGGATGGTGCTCACTGCTTGCAGGCTTCTGTTTTTGTCACTGGTGTCCTGTTTTGTGAAGCAAGATTCTTTTTCTTAGTGTCTGATATGATGTGATATGTAATATAATATTCAGTATTGAATTCCAAGGCTTGGTGCTTATATTGTTTGTCATCCATGTTCTTGCCTTGTGGAGAATCTAATAAGGGAAAAAGCCTGAAAACTTCGTATTTTGCATTTCAAAAAAATCCATTTCTGATGTGGGAGAAGAGAAACTGGGTCCAAAAAAATAAAAATAATTATTATTATCTGAAAAATCGTAAAATGTGGTACAGGAGAAATTTTCTCTCTCCTGTGTTTTCATCTTCCTGTCTGGTTTGGTTGTCACTGATTGTATCCTCTGCCAGACTACACAGTCAGTCTTTCCAAGCACTTGTGCATGTCATCATGCCAAAATCTTGTGCTCTATCAACACATTCCCATTGCATGTCCAGCAGGAGGGTCTTCTCTGGAGTCAGCTCCCTTAGAAGTGTCTGCTCCTCTTGATCCTTCCATCCCTGCTTTGCTCCTCCGCAGTCAGGACCAGCGCCACTCACCGCAATGTGCATCTACTGGGAAATGGTTAAATGAAGTTGGGTTTAGTTGTGGAGGTACTCCTGGAGCCAAACATCACACAGGCTGGAGCATCTGGGTGGGGGGAATCTCCAAAGCCCTTCTGAGAGCTCCTTCCCAGGGGTGACCATTGGTGCTGAAGCTGCCTATGCAGGACGAGTTCTTTGGCTTCCCTTCTCCTCTGCTCTTGCGCTCTTACTCTGAGGAATACACCACAGAGACAAAAAGCCTTTCAGGAATGCAAATTTCAGTGGAAGTTATTATTTTTTACTTTCTTGGACAAAGAAAAAAGAAAAAAAGAGAAATCACAGGAACAATGCTGCTTCCCCACAAATCTCCAACTAACCCTTGCACTCAATTAATCTTCACGACCTTCTAATGCCCCGTGCCATGAATTGTACCTTGAGGTTAGAAAATAGGGCTTGTAGTAGTTCCCAGCAACTCCTATACTGCTTTTGTGTTCCAAGCCTTCAGATGTTGTTGATTTGAATTTGAAATTTCTTTCATGCATAATGTCTTGACCTGATAGAGCTCTCACCTTTAAAGCTGGGCTTTAATTTGTTTAATCTGGCATATTCTTAATTATACGAGCTGTAAATTTTATTGTATTGTAAAGCCCTGAAATACACGCGTAAAGACGGAGTGCCAAGGTGTGATTGGTTAATGGGACCGTCTTGGGTGTGACAGCAACGTGCTTGGGGACAGACGGTGGGTGTCTGGGAAGAAAATCCTGGTGCAGAAACACTGTCCTGCCATCGCTTGTGAATCCATGCAAGTAAATTTGTAACATCTGCATGTGGACCCGAGTCTTGGCTGGGATAAACAGAGCTGCTTCTGGCCCACAGGCTCTTAGGAAGCAGCATAAGGTGGGAAAGGGTGAGCTAATTTTTTTGAAAAATAGGAAATGGTTGAAATATCTTCCTGATGCCTTGCTGGAAGACTGACTTCAGCACCTGTGTCATTCGCTATCACGTGGTGTCCAGATGGCATTGCCAGGACTGGCACCGCACGATGGTTCATCCTTCGGTAGGCATTGCCTGCACTGATGTTACCTACGTGAGAATGGGAACAGCAGCAGCAGCACCAGCGGAGATGGCAACGTGCTAGAGCAATGAGGGAGGACACACAATTATTTCATTATTCATGCGTGGGATCTCAGGAGACTTGCTGTGAAATTTCAGCTTCAGAAACACCAGCGCTTTTTTTCTTTTTGGTGAGCCAGAGAAACTAGCTGAGCTAGCTGAGCTGGTGGAAGTAATCTAGCAAGACCCGGGGTTTGACACAGGCAGGTCAGGAGAAAGCAACCACGTCAAAGGTCTTTTATTGTAAAGCAGGACATGGAGCTGCGCTTTGCACTTGAGCAATGCTTGAAGTCTCTGAAGCACCGAGGTGGAGCTCTGTGCAGTTATGCCTATTCTGTGCCAAAGGGGTGGCACTATCTGCATATGCTTTGCTGTGTTCTCCAGGCGGTGGCAGGAATCGCTAGTGCCTGAGTTTTCCAAAAAGCTGATCATCGTCAGCAGTCCCTGGGGAGATGCGGAGCGGGGATGTCTGTCTAGTTTCCATTCATCCATCTCTTCCTCTATCTTCGTTTCAGGGGCTGCTCAAAGCTGTGCCAAGTTTTGCATGCTGCATCTGTAACTTTGGTTGCACGCTGCCTTTCATCAGGAACTTCACATGGTTTGTCTAGCAGATAGTCAGCAGTCATCTGTTACCTCCAGATAAAGATGGGACAGTTTGTTAAGTGACTGATGGCTTTTGCTAAGTCCTCTAAGTATGATTAATGTGTAAAAACGTCTGGCTGGGTAATAGGTAAATAGGAAAAACAGAGGCACTCTCCTCAAGCCAATTTTTGCATGTCCGTTCGTGTGCTTTGATCAGGAGGAAAGGTTATAGGAGCTTGCTGATAGCCCGACCCACCGACTAAGAGAAAACAGACATAGTCAAGACATATCAAAGTGTCAGGTCCTGGAGTTGTATGAGTACACGGAAGTTCCTGCTCCTAGAGAAAGTACAACTACAGCCTAAGCAGTTGAAGAGAAGAGGCTGAAAAATATGACTCATTCTGTAAAAACTCATACAATCCAAAGCAGGTACCTTCACATCTCCCAAACCAATCTGTGATTGATTCTATTTTTATGTTATATGGAGGTCTTCAGCACATCCCAGTGACTTGTTAACAGTGCTGCATTGGGGAGAGAAGACCATGTTGGAATAGAAGACCCTATCTGGCCGCCTGGGTGTTTTTGTTGAGGAATAGAGTTGCATTAGAGGAATTAATTGCTCTGTCTGCACTCAACCTAATGTAGAGCTAGAGTTCGACATGCGGTAGTGGCGTTAAGTCAACTGGTGTTTCAATAGTTACATTGCAATGGCATTTGGGCGTGAGCACAGTTTCAGGTTACCCGTCTCTGAAGGCTCTTTGCTCTCCAGTTGGCTAATTTAGTTCACCAACATTAAATTAATTACTCTCCAGCCTGCTGTTTATTTTAATATACACAACAGAAAAGCATCATACAGATAGGCAGATACACAGTTTCCATTATTAGTGATCTGGCAAAGAGGGGCTCAGCTTCTGGGTGTCCTGGAATTCCACAACTTGTTTCACAGCCAGCAGCTCTCTGAGGGCTTGCTGCTTCCAGGAGCTGCTGGCTACCATAGAACCAAGCTCTGAAAACACCAGAAGTGAGTTAAAAGTCCTGTGGATTCTTTCCTCCTCCTGCTTGCACTGAAATGTATCTTTCTTCTGTCTGAAGAGTCCAAGCCACTTGTGATCTCATCCTGCAGGTTGGAATCTCTGGGGAACCTGTCATTGATTTAAGAAAATGGATCACTTGCATACTGGAGGATGTGTCACGCGGTAGCTCAAGCACCGCAAGTCCCTCAAATAATCAGAGGATATAAAATTGTTTGGGCTAGTTATGGTTTTCCAGAAAACCCTTCCATTTTATCTACTGTTTAAAGACTAATATACTGCTCATTGCTGCTGCTCCTACAGGTTTGTTCCAAAACCAGCCATCATATTTAGACTTTCATGCATATCTTTGTGAAATGATGCAAATATTTCACTGCAAACCAGAAAGGAAAGAAAAAAAACCCCAAAAAATCAACCAGTAAATTTGTGTTCAGTGAGATAAAAATCAGTGTTTCATTACTTATTTATTTATTCATTTATTTAAAAAAATCTTTAACCAGAAAAATTCATTAAGATGCAATATCTCATGTACAATGATGGCCTAGGGACGGGAGATGGATTAAAAAATGTAAATACTATTGGGTCTAATGTGCGTACCATTAACACAAATACGAAATGAATGTAAAAGTTTCCAACAGCACAAACTTAGTTTTAACTCTTTATATATACGTTGGAAATAGCGCAGAGTGGTGGTAGGCTTTGGCAGATGAAAGATGCAGTAAACAAGTGTGTCTCAAAAGAGACGAAATGTCAGCAAAATAATTGCCTAGCAGTACTTCATATCAATTAATTCATTTGTATTTAATTAAAAGGAGTCATAACAATTGGCTGCTGCATAAAAGCCCCTTACCTCTGGAGTCTGCTATGCCTTGTCTTCGTTTGCTGGGGCTGGGTATTGTTTTAGCCTGTTTGAATAATTCAACCCAGACCTATTTCCTAAACAGAAAATCCATCTTTGAGTTATTCCCTTTTCTGCAGGGAAGAGGCAATAAACAGTAGCTTTGCGCGCATTATAAATGACAATGAGGGATGCTAGGGGTGGGATTTCAAAAAGTACTTGAAACTGAGAACGGTTGGGCTCCTAAATCAGTTAAATGCTTCTGAAGATCTACGTTATCCAAGATGACTCCAGTGAATCCCCGCAAAGGATGAGTGAGCGTATCGCCGGCCTGGCCATTGCTATAAAGCCCCAGCAGAAGTGTGGCCACGGCATTTAAGTCCATCCAACCTTTCCTCTGTGGTTGGGAGGTTCATTTTATCATGGCTAATGTCTACATCTGGCCAGGTTTGCAATCCCTTCCAGTGTCCCATTGTGCTCACTCAGAGCTACGGAGTATAAATATGATCTGTAAGTCTGGTGAGGAGACCTACTGGTTTAAACACCCGTGGTTGGGAATACACAAGAGTAAGCCACCTAATCAACCTCTTGAACAAATCCCGTCACACAAGGGTTTGGTGATGGCCCTTAGATGTGCCAGTGGTGGTGGTCCACGTGCCACCTCCCATCTCAACGCTGGGCTTCTGGCCATCTTGCTCCCAAAGCCGACCTGGGATTGCATGCCTGAGCAGAGCCCCAATGTGATTTTCTTTTCCTCATCAGCAACCACGTCTCTAGAAAGCAACAGAGAAAATGGATTTATCTGATTTTCTCTGTCTGGAGTTAGAATAAGCTACCGTTTTAAACTAAATGATGCTTGCTGACTGAGGTGTCCAAATTAGTCTATCCAGAGTATTATCTGTGGTTGGTTTTATTGTTTATTGCTTTATTGTACCATTTCCTAGCTAACTCACAAAACCTGATAACCTGCGGTGCCTTTCTCAGTCATCAGTGCAAATAAACAAAGTTCTTTGCTAGACGAAAAGTAAATAATACATCAACTTCCCTCACACGTGCTGTGAGCATCGTCTGTTACTACAATACCTCTGGAGACACTCATTGCTGGAGTACAAGATGGTTGACCTGGGGAGACACTGATTTTAAGAGTAAAACATGAAGAATTTGGAACTGCTTCCTAGATGGATGTCATCGTCATCCGGAGATGTGCGAGTACATGCTTCAGAAGAGTGCCAGCAATAGACCTTTTCCTGGCCTATCATTTGTTCCTTGGGAGA
>WEIS01098895.1:0-12477 GCA_013389965.1 Todus mexicanus
AAACACACAATCAGCCTCTCTTTGGCAAGTCTTAAGTTTCCATAAGCAGCAGATGGTATACAAGGCAGAGCTAGGCACCTATAAAGACCTCTGTTTCTCAACTGTGTATCTCTACCACCTGACAGCCAGTCGTCCTCTCATTAGACTCAGAGGAAGTGGGTGTGCCTTCCATTAGCAGACAGAAAGTAGTATTGCTAGAGATTTCTCTTGTGAGCTTTGCTTTTGTGACTCTTCATTTTAGAGCCACTTACCTGCACAGACTGTAGACGGTGCTTTGGGAGTCGGGCTGCCTGAAAGACACAGTAGAACGTGAACTGTGGCATTTGTGGTGCTAAACAGGATTTGGTGAGGTGGGGGCAGAGATCTGGAAACCAGTGTCTTCAAGCAGTTCTCATTTGAGCACTCTGGTTTCAAGAAGCAAGTGAAAGCACACAGCTCCTCCAGGGCTGATCTGGACATGTGTGATCAAGTATTAGTCGTTCCTCCTTGGTTGCTTGCAGCTGTAGAGCAAGGCAACCTGGAGTTCTGATAGAATAGACAAGGCCAGCCAAAGAGAGTCATAAATAGCAAGAAGAAAGGTAAGAAATAAGCACAAGCCTTTTTTAATTGTTCTTGCCCTGGAAAATGAGCAATATTGTGAGATACCTTTGGGGCATCCTCATCAAAATAGTCCCCTTAGTACAGCATCACATTTGGGGCAGCGTTAGTAGTAATGGAAAGGCCCAGAACAAAGGCCACCAACTTCCAGAGCTCGGTGAGCCAGGTTTATCTTCCCATTGACTTTGCCACCCTAGTTGAACATTCAGGCTTGAGTCATAGACGTAGGAAGGCTTGTAAGTCAGAATAACACAGTAAGCATGGCCCCTGTAACACTTGAGATGTCGACCTGTTTGTTGGTGTCACTCTGCTATCCTGCAGTTACTGCAGCCCAACAGCTGCTGTTCTTTTCCAAGAACAGACAAGAACTGACACATTGGTGATCATAAGGCAGTCGTGTCTCATACAATCCAAACTCTCCACTTAGAAATCAGTCCCTAGAATGCTTGATAGCCTAGGGCTTTAAAGGCAAAGTCCTTAGTACCTTTTTGCACGCTAGTACCTTTTACAGGAGCTGCATGCAAAGATCAGAGAACAAAGCCAGTGGGGCTTCTGACTGGTACCTCTTGCATCATTGCAGGCCACATCAAATCAATGTAATTTTTGGCACGTTTTAGCCTCTTAAATTTCTTGGGGTATGTAACTGAACTGAACAGCAGTGGAACAGCAGCAGCTTCCTGGAGAGTCCTATGATTTGGTTGGCATTAGCCGTCACTACAGTGAGTTTGAAGGACTTTGGATTCAGCTTTAATGAGCTGCAAACACTTAGATCAGGATTTAAATCATAAATCTTGTCTTTTTGTTTTACTCAAAGGGGAGTGTCTACAAATCAGGTTAATATAATTTAACAGTACAGCAGTTAAGTAGCATCATAATTGGTAACATTATCTAAGAAGCCAGAACAACCCTGCTTACAGCTGCCAGCTAAGATCTGACTCATCTAAGATACTTTATAGCAACCATATGTTAGGCATGTCTATCTCACCTATTATGAGGACAAAAAAAAGATAACGTTTCCTAATCAGGATTTGCCACTGAGCAGGATTTTCCTTAAACATCTCAGCATTGCAAGCACTACCCACAGCCAGGAAAAACCCTTTTGCAGACACTTCTGATTTGTTAATTTAACAAATAGGATGAATGGCTACAAGACTGTGGCTAGTACTGATTCAGCAAAGGTGGCTGCAGCTCCAAGTGTAGGCACACTACTTTGGTAGCTGGCATCTTAAAACAGCACTTAGGAATTCTGTGTTGAAAGGGAACTTCAGAATACTTGTGGAAAAAAAAAAAAACAACAACAAAACAACAAAAACAACCCAAAGTGTTTCAAATTGAAGACACAGTCTTGAAGCAGGAACAACCATGCGATATATTAAAAACACTGAGGTGGCACAAGCAAAGTTGTATTGATGTAGTATTTTTACCTGTAGAGCCATAGAAGAGAGGGTACAGCAGAGAAAGATTAAAAATTAAGGTTGAAAATATTAAGGTCTGTTGGCAAGAATGCACTTAGTTAAGCTAGAATAGTCCCTGCATTTTAACAAAGGCAGACACTGTTGTAGACCCTGGTGGCTGTTAATTTTTGAGCAGGTTTTACACCCAGTTCACTTTTACACAGGAACCTGTCTAAGCCTACACCCCCTCTGCAGTCCGACTTCAGTCCTTCTTGCACAATGACAGTTAAATCCATCAGCCGTAGCTCGCTGGGCTTTTGCTGCAGTACCCAAGTAGTCTAAAGGAGTTAAGTGGGGGATGAAGCTGCAGTCACAACACTCCCTTCCGTTCTCAAAAGGGGAGTAATTTTGCTGCTTAAAGCTCTTGTTGATAGAAATTGTTGTCTGGGTAATTATACACCTTGTTAGGATTCATGATCTCTCATTTTTTGAAGATAAGCCTGTCACTTAAAAGCTCTTTTAAAGACCTTCTTTTTTTCTGAACTCTCGCTAAATAAAAAAAACCAAAGTAGATATTTTTGCTTAAAATCCTTAGCTTATTATAAAATTTCACAACTAGAAATGTAGTTAGTGTTTCTTCCTTAGTAAGATTATTTCTCCAGAGGACATTTGAAAACTTGGAAAATAAGTGATTTTACAGATACTGCATTAGTCCTCAACAGCTCTGGGTCAAATACATGTCATCTCTGCTAACTACTCATTTCTAAGATCCTCCCAAGCTCTGCTTTTCTGAACACTGAACATCTGATGCTTCTTGTTTTTCTTCCATAACCACAAATGCGCCCTCTTCAAAAAACTCAATCTCAAAATACTGAACTGACAAGCTCAGTGTCAAACCACACACCCCAAGCAGCAAGCAGTGCTGAAAAAACCCAGAATCACGCTTGAAGAAAAACAGAAGAAATCACACAAATGGTTTCCAAAGAACAAATCTGAAACACTTTCAAGTCTGTGCAAGCATTGTTTCTGAAGAACGCAAATACCATCTGATGCTTTTGCTTTATATGCTCAGTTACTGTGTAAGGAGAGGCTGCTCTCAGAAAGAAGAGATTAATTTGAACAACACTTTATATTTTCTTGAGTTTTATCTCTCCTTGAGCTAAATGAGCCTTGCTATGGGACCAAGATGGGTCTCCTTGTTTGCCAAAATGCAGCATGGGTGTTCCTGTGCTCGTTGAGTTACATGCTAGTTTAAGCAAGGCCTCTTCACTGGGAACGTGTGGTTTGCGTGCACCACAGAGCCTCTCTGCATCAGAGCCTTCATGTGTCTCTTGCTGAGAGCGCGCCAGAGAGCTGGACAGGAACCGAGCAAAGCTCCTCTCATAAGCAAGCAAGCCCACAGCTACCAGTTTGCTGCAGCAGGTCTCTACATTACAGAAGGCTATTGGAGCACAGGGGAGTGATTTGTTTGGGTCTTCATGGACAGACTGTAGCAGGACCCACAGCTCTTTGTGCAAGCCATCCCTCCTCCCACTGCTGGACCTGATGTGGGACGAGATTTGGTCCACAATGCTCTAGTGCGAAGGTGCCAAAGATTTATAATTCAGCTTGGCAGTAATGCTGTGAGTTATATAAAAGGCCTCATGATACTGTCCTGTAAAGAATGACTTGTAGAAGCAGTAGAAGGGGCCATTTTCATGATAAAAAAACATGTAAGACCAGCTAGCTGGTTTCATAATTAAACTGTCAAGCACCCTTTACACTTTGCAGCATGAGGTCACCTTATCTCTACAGTTCAAAATTTGTCATTGCATTAAAAAAAAGTTAAAATTTAAAAGCATAGGAACAAACATGTATTTAGCCGGCTTGAAGGCTCTCTGTCAATATGCGACTAAGATAGTGCTGTCGTGGGGGTTTCACTGAAAGAAACACCCTTTTTTTAAATCTGGTGATTCAAAGGTGAAACTTTGACCTCCAGTTTTGGTACTTGTCTGATGATCTTCTGTAAAGATTTGGGTAAGATTAATGCTGCATTCTGGGTTACATCATTTGTATTTTAGGGGTTTGAGTCAAAAGCTGGATTTCTTTTTTCCTAGTTCATCTGTATCTGATAATCTTGAATACAAGAGAGATGATGCCTGAAGCAAAGCTGATAAAAGTCACCAGTACTAAGAAGCATGTGTGTTGCCAAGAGGAGGGAAGCAGAACAGCATAGATACATATCTTCACATCCTTATTTCCTTTACAAATGGAGGAAGGAAGTTCCCTGCAGGTTAGCCCAAGACTGTCTGCTCTTACAGCCCAAGAGCTAGCAAAGTAGTTTCCAAGAGACACAGGCTTTTAAAAATACTGAATTCAGTATTTCACAGATAATCCTCCAAGTTTTTTCTATACCTAGTACTAATGAAAACCTTTTACTAAAAATTCACAGCTGGGTATCACAGCCATTAGAGTTACAGAGACCCAACCCTGTTTCATATCTCTACATGGTTCCCATCTCTTCCCTCTTCCACATCTTTCCTATTCTTCCCATCCCAGTGCCCGGCCATTCCTCCCACTTTACTCCTTTAATAATTCCAGCGGCTGGCACTCACCCTCCTACCTGCACCCTGTTTCCATGGCAGGACACCCCCCTGGGCTTCCCACCTCTCACACTGGCTCCCTGCACCCCGTATGGGGAAGGGACAGCATTGCCCAGCGAGGGCCACCTCTTGCCTGCCACCTGCACCCTGAGCTACTGCAGGGAGCCTGCGACAGAGCTCATTTTTTCAGCATAGCATGGTAAATGGGCTCTCTCTCCCCTTGCTCCTTGATACTCACTCATGGTGTTGGTTTGATGCCCATTTACACAGGCGGCCTGTCTGAAGCTGGGAGGACACTGCCCCGGGGCCACATGACTGTTGCTGGACAGACAAAAATACTCCTATGATGATTCTTACAACAGCACCTATAGATTATTATGAAACTTGTCTCTAAAACAGATATGAATCACCCAACAGCTACAGCAGTGCTCCTGTGCAGAGATGATTAAGAATTTTTATGCAACTGCTTTAATCAGAAGAGGCCTACTTGGTTGAAAATGAAACCTCTGCAGGAAAAGGTTGGTTTTGATTAATTTCTCAACTTGAAAAAGTGTCCAAATTGATAGTGTGTTTCACTTCAACATTTCTAAACACACAGAAAAGGGGGAGAAGAGAAAAAAAAATCAAGTTTAAAGGTTTAAAGTCACTTCACATTTTAAGACGGGTTAAATTTCATTATAATCAAACACACTTTACACCACTTTTTTTTGTTTGCAAAAATGTACATTTTCACTTGTCTTCCCAAATTGTTTGTTGTAGGTCAGACTATGAACACTCAAATGTGTTTTTCCTTAGTAGAAGTGGAATCTTTGTCTTTAAAATGCATGTGATGAGTAGTAACAGCTTTATTCAGAATTTCTTGCTATATAGGAATCCCAAATAATAGCCGCTGTATCTCTATAGGCTGTTACCTGTTGAAAACCATTAGCTTCCATAATGCAGCATTGGGGAAGATTTTCTTGCTAAAAGAAGAGACACATTCCTGCTTTTAACTAATTGTTGTAAGAGATTGTCCAGTTTCACACCTTTGACCAAAATTACAAATTCACCACTGAAAATGGAACAAACTGATCAGGGATTGCACAGGATTGTTCTTATTTTTAGTTGCAAATATTTTTGACAGAGTTAATGGTCTTCTTACGGTGCATTTACTTGTATTGAGGCGAGGTCTTTACCATTTGAGGACTCTGATAAATCCTCTTAAAAAATACCAGTTTCATCATCAATTTCAAAGCATTTTCCAAAGATAGGTAACCCCTTTTCACAGAAAAAGAAAGTGAAAGGGGAGTGGAGTGACTCATCCAGGCACGTGGACTCTGTCAGACGCAGAGCCAGAAATAGACTCTGAGCTCTTGGTACCCAAACTGATGGCCTGGGGACTAACCTGGCTTTCACTGAAATTGATAGCAGGCATCCCACCATTTTGCAAAGAAACATCCCTTTCTGGTAGAACGTGCATTTGGAGTTCAAAATATATTTGCTTTCTTCTTGGTGATACATGCTGCAATACCTCCCTTACCCTTTTGCCTAACCCTACCCAGAGCTGAGAGACAAATAAAAGTTCATTGAGCATAGTTGCTTTGCCTGGCTGTTGCTGATACTAGAAATTTGGCTCCGCACTACACAGAAACATTACAGCTGAATTTGGTGAGCTTCTCCTAAGTATTCACCATCAGATTTGGGTCATACCTGTAGATACACCCACCGCAACCTTTAAGGTCAATTTTGAACATAGTTAAGTATGTTGAGGCCAGTCACTTTAAAAACAGACTAAAAGCAGACCATTTGCACTGGCCTCAATTGTAAATGCTGAGGTCTTCGAGGAATCTGAGCTGCTTCATGTATCTTCTTGTCTATTTATTTTAAGATAATGTGGCCACTCTGGCACATTGAACTATTCTAAGCTGTATGAAAAAGAAACCAGGCGAAAGTTGTACTTTTCTTGCTATGAGCAAAGATTGTAAGTATTAGATTTTGGTGAAAAAGCTTCTCAGGAGTTGGGATGGATGATGGATACTAGGGTATAAAGTCAGCCTGAACAACTAAATGTTCAGCACACAAGTGTAATTTTGTTTGTAGCATCTGCATCTACATATCAATGTATCTCTGTACAGGTGTTCCTTTAAGTACAGTTGTAATTATAAATAGGAGAACCACCACAAAAATCAGCACAAGTGTCATAGACCTGTGAAACCGTTGCAGAGCCAAACCGTGTTGCAGATGGTGAAATACAGCGTTGTGTGGGAGTTAACTATTTCCACATTAACGTTATTCAATCACAGTGGCCCATTTTCACATGGCTTACTGAACTTCAGAAAGTTTGCACAAAGGTTACGGTTTGACATTTTGAGACAGAATAGCTTAGTCCTCTATCCTCTAGTGAGAGCTACAATAAATAATCAATAATAGAAGAGAAACACTGACCCTTACTTCATCCCTTGTGAGGGTGGAAGCACTGAAAACATGCTCTTTTTTGACACAAATGCTTATTCTGAGGTCTTCATTACCAGGATTTCCAGTAAAATAGCCATAGGCAAGAAAGCACTTAATCTGACCGTTACATTAGGCTTCCTGAAACCACATGTAGGAGCAATTGTGAGTGCAGGCATAAGAAAACATCCTCAAACTTCTAATGGACTAACAGAACGATAATCTCTATCAATATGTAAGGTTGTGCTGAGGTCCTACATAAAGGGTAGTCATTTAGTGCATTAAGATTTATTTTTTAACTGGTGTGACTTCTGTGTTAGCTTATGCAAAGCATGGCTCTAAGAATGAAACAGACTGAGGCGAGGCATAACACCATGTTCACAACAGCATAATTCATGACTGCACTCAGAAATCACTTCTCTCTTCAGATTTAGGTATTAGTTCAGAGATGCTTACTTCTAGAAACCAGTATTCTCTCTGAAAAAGTTCTGCAGATCCTTATGTGTTTAGCTAATTTAATGCTGCTGCACATCTGTTATTTCTGCAGTATGGGTTTAGATACAGCACAGCATCTTCAGGGTTATTACCATCACAGAAACCCTGTATCTGTAGGTGTTTCCACCACTCCTTAATCAGAACTTTCCCATTCTAACAGGACTGATGCAATAATTCTCTCCTAACACCTAAAGTAGACATCCTTCAACTGGATGATTTTCCCACCAAAAAACATACATCCTCCATCATAATATGCTTAGGGGTAAACTGTTGTCTTCTGAAATAGCTTCCACCACATTTCACTGCAAGTTTTCGTGTCTTTGCTCAATGCTCACAAACAGGTGTCACATACTTGGCTCTTAGGGATATTCTCAGTTTTCAGAGCTGGGGGTACAAAGCGCACATTGCTCATAGTGGTGACACAGTGACAAGGAAAGTCCATAGTCCCTCATCTCCCCAGGGATAGGTCCCATTTCCCTATCACACGCCTTGAGATGAAGCAACAGAGTGCCCAGCTAAGAACAACAGCTTGAGAGGGATGAACTGTTTCAGGTGCTTTTCCCCTCTTTGGGACAAAGCAGTTCTGCAGGGACCCTCCCAACAGGAGTGTGGAGAGAAGGGAAGACATCCCACCCAACATGCCACGAGAGGGAACTGCAGCTTCATAAAGAGAAGGGGACAGAGCCAGAGTGACACTTCCCTAAGACATCGTTCTCAGAGATTGCTGAACCACAGTGACTGCCTGTAACCCAAGAAAACAGCTACATAGAAGTTCAAGCACTGACATAGGAGAGTTCACCCTGCTTTGTTAGTCTGACAGTTACAGGCGAAGGAGAACAGGGATCACAACACCAACTGTTAGACAATTCTCAAACACATGGTGTTTCCTATAGTCATAACATACAGCAACCACCAGGAATAACTTCTCTTAGCATGTAATGATTTGCTAAGTCACCCACAAGACGAAAGAAGAATCACACGGAACAGTTCTACTTTTTAAATGCAAAAAGAGATCCAAAAAGGCATTTGAAATAAATACCTGCTACGAAAGAGGAGAGGAATTATCAAATCCTGCTGTGGGCATTCTGCTAGTTGGACTGACCCGCACTCCAAACCACAGAGCATTTAGGCGGTGTGTAATCCCCCTACAAGGAGGCTCCCGTCACACAGTAGCCTCCTCTCTTTGTTAAGGTTGGTTTCTAACCAGGAATGGGTTCGTCCTTTGCCCCATTTTCTGAGGATTAAATGTTTTGTGAAAGCATTGGATATGCCACTTCCAGTTTAAGGCAATGAATTTCAGGCTGACCACAATCTGGTGTGTAGCTACTGAGCAAGAGTTCTTGCTCCGGGAAGTTTTAAGAGTAGCCCTTGGTGTTATGCGAGTTCCCAGCCTTGGGGAAGAGCAGAGTGAAAAACAGATGCTGCCATAAGCACAAACACAAAATGTGCTGAGCCATGTGGAATAGCAGTGGAAGTACTGGAGAAGGGAGTCACGCCTACTGACCTGCCATTTCCAATAGTCAGCAGTGACCAGGAGATAACCGTTTTCCCCCAGCAGGCTGATACTTGATGAGTTTTGCCTACAGAAACATTCCAACATCACCAGTGAGACTCTTGCTGTCAGTTATGTGCAGTCCACTTATTATTGCCTGGGTTGTGGAGCTACAAACAGGTTCAGTTCAGTTTGGAGCACAACTAGTCAGATTTACTCTAAATATGACATATTAGATGTAGGTCATCCTACAGTCAGGTTCTTGCTCTTTGATTTCAGTTAGAATAAGGCAAATCTGTTACATGTGAGTCAACTCCTCAATGTTCTTGGGGCAATGAGAGCTTGCCTTTATACAGAACTATGTAAATACCAAAAAAGAAACTAAAGATTTGACCTTTGTTTACTCAACGAGCCTTAATTGACCAAAAGGCAAGTCAGATTTTAATATGATTTCTAGGATTGATTCAGCTCTGAATTAGGCCAGCTTCCACAAACTCAACTGCAAGTACAGCACGTCTGCCAGCAGGAAGCCTGTGCAGAGACTGCAGCGGCACTAGGACCCACAAGTCACAAAAAACAAAGTTTGGTGCAAAAATCTGAAACAGGATCACAACCAGAATGCACTGATTTATTCGCTGCCTTTGCTCCAGCGAGGAGCTCTCTGCTGCTAACTTCTCCACCGTGTCTGGCTGCCCCAGGGGAATGCCCCGTGGCTCAGAGAAGGTGCACAAGCAGTGCCAGTCCCCCAGCAGCACCAGCAATGAGTCAGGCCCTGTCTGCACAAGTGCTGAGGGGCCAGTCGTGAGGGGCCACCTGAAACTATCACTAGCACCAGCGCTGTGGGACCAGCGGTGTCAGAGACGCCCTATCACAAAGCTCTGTCTCGCTTTGCTCGCATCCAAGTCCAAGATTAATCCCCAACAAAAGCACTTTTTCCTTTAGTCAGAACTTCATGACCGTCTTTGTAATACCTTGAGCAAATATTGACTCGGATCCAACAGACTGAAAATATTTGGTTTGCACCAGATGTGGTGCGTATACATCTTTGAAACATTAGCTAAAGGAGTGATTTGGGAAAATAAAAATTCTAGGTGGATGTGTTTACTTTGCAAGGTTGTTGGCGTTGCGCTCGGATCCCAGGAGTGTGCACGAAGGTTTTAACCACAGGAAGAGAGCCAGCTGTAAGTGCTGCAATGCACAGTAAAACTGTGTGCGTGCACGTGCATTCCTGCATCTGCAGCTCACCCACACAGTAGTTGAAGGGCTGAGGATCACTGCTGAGTACGTTAACAAGTCCACACATCGCTGCCCTGAAGAGACCCAAAAAGGTCTGTCAGGTGAAGAAGAAGTTACTGAGCTTATTGCTTCAGGATACTTCCTCCAAAGTACTTGGCATCTAATGCTGGGCCTCTTTTTTGCAAGAACCTGAGCACCGTTTCCCTGGCTCCCAGCTGACAGCAGCTTTTGGAAACACTGACGCTGTTCCAAGGCAAGGCAAGGGAAGGTACTGCTCTTTCCCATTTCTCTCACCTCAGGTAATTAGAGTTCTAGTAAAAAGCACATATCTAAGCAGAGAAGCAGCTTTTGTCAGAAGGTTGACAGCAACAGAGAGGTAGTTGAAGTGGTTTAAGTTGCTTCAGTTTTCAATTCTTAGGTCTGTCCATGCCCTGAACATCAATTCCCCACACGTGTCTGCTCTCTCCTGCTAAACATCGTAAGTCAGGTGTGGGTTTGGCAGTTGCAGAGCTTGCGTTATGGGAACCGTGGGAGGCAGGGAAAGCAACACTGGAACTAGAGCAAAAGCACTTCAGCACCATCCAGTAACCTATGGGTATTCCTCCTGTCCAATAGTTTCATTCTGGAATATGATAGGTGTTCATTTTGGGGGCCTTTCAAAATGTACAGGAGTGAGAAAAGTTCTTTTCCATATTTACCAAATAAGCATAGAAGTAAAGAAAATAAATGTAGACCTGTGCTCTGTATATTCACAGGTAGAATCCTAGTGAAATACTTGTTTTCTGGACAACTTCAGTTCTCACAATTGTTAAGGGAGTTCAGTAAATCACAGTACGTGGAAGTTTGTACAGAACAGAATTATGATTTGGGACTGTAGGACTATAAATTCATAGCAACGCTCTTTGACCATCTCTCTTAAAATAATCCTTTTTGAGTCTGTAATACATGCCAGGCAGCACTTGAGAAGTACAAGGGTAACATTTTGCCGAGTCTTTTTCCACAAGTGAATCTCTTCATCAGATATACAACACCTGACACCTGTGGCCCTCATGCCCTCTGAACAGTCAACAGATATTGCCCACAGCAACAAAAGTGAGCAAGCCACACACTGATCCACGTGTACACCTACCTCTTATGGGTAATTCAGGGGTCTTAGAGCTTTCCTGGTCATGAAGGACCACCGTAGCAGCCAACCCATTCCTCCAGACAGCTTACTTACAGGCTCGCTGTGAATCCCTACAGGAAACTAACCCTGAAAACTTTACTCAAACACTAAGCTTGCATTGAAATCAATCTGATAACACTTAGGAGCTGCAGGAACATCACGCACTCCAGAAAGGGAGCTGCAAATTGGTTTCAACATGATGATCAGTTACACCAGCCCTAGAAAAGAGATTGAAACTTTGGCCATATGTTTCCTTTAAAATATTCCCTTGTACCACAAGCTCACTATCAGATGCCAAGACATTTCACAGTAATATACCATGGGTTCAGGAGCTGAGGTTATTTTAGAGGAGCCCCTAGAAAGACACTTTTGTATACTCATGGTAAGGTAGTCAAGCTCAATGTCACGGCAGCACGCAGAGCCTCCTAATGCAGCTATAAATCCAGAAAGGCCCCTTGGACCTTTCCTCCCGCCAAGGAAACTCTTTAGATAGGTTACAGTCAATATGCCTCATACCTGGAGGCTTCTGAGCCAACAGCAATGCTATGCACACCCCCTCCCCAGCTAATTATTGTCAGTCCAGCAAGCTCTTAGCTCTGTGCATCCGAGTGAGTTCAGCCTAGATTTTCCTTTCTCAGGATCACAGCATGTATTTGAGTACTCCGTCTCCCAAGCCATATTCAGGTCATCTTCCCCCTTCAAGGTGTCTGAGGCATTCCCATGGAGGAATCAGATTGCTCCAGCACCACCCCACAAGTCCTTAGCCTGACCTTTCTGGCTACAGCTGCCCAGAGCCCAGACATGCTAGAGGCACTTGAGACAAAATGTGTGCAGCAAGTATTGTGGGGGAGTTTCCTCCACATCTTTGTCAACCACTGTTACAACATAAAACCGAGCACCACCGTTAGCAAGATGTGCAATTACCCTATTTGAAATTTCTCTTTCAAGTTCACAGGACTGCAAACACACACAGAGTCCCCAGCAGGTCTCTCTATGCTGTGGACAGGTAGAGTTAAACACAATCTGCCCTGGTCCACGGCTTTCTCACACTGATGGCATCTTCCCTGCTATCCCTGCTCCTCTGGC
>WEIS01098902.1:0-19289 GCA_013389965.1 Todus mexicanus
GTTTCTATGTGTGTGTTTTTCCTATACATGCAAAGCAAGCTCTTTTTTGCAAGAATAATATTTTTCTACCATACTGCTTTCATTAAGAACATAGAGAGATTTAGTTTTCCTCAAAATCCGTGGTCTGGAATCATAATTCCTTACGTCCTAACTGAGTTTGATATAATTAAATTTTTTGCCCTCCTGATTGTAAAGAAAAGGTGGAAAGGTTCAAACACTAGATGAATTTTCAGCAGGTGTGTGGATGGAAGTTTGGGGTGTGACTCTCTGTTTCTGATTGTTGGGGTTAGCAGCACCATTAGCCTCAAGACTAGAAGGCTTAAAAAAATTGGCTTAATGCTCATATAAGGGTTTGAGCAGAATATTTTCTTTTATTCTTCCTTCCCCACCCCTAGACTAGTACCAAATTACATACATTGCTTCAGATTTCCAGCATTTCCCAATCTGGATTAATTTACATTTGGAGAGAGGGTGTGAATTAAACTGTTATAAAAGGCTTAGATGCGGTGCCAAGCTGTTACTATGCTCTTCCAAGCATCAAATGCTTTTTCGATTAAGGAAGCTCTCAGGGAATTTCTTGCATCTGGAAATCTCTCTCATTGCACAGCTTATTTATCAAATGCAAGTGAAGACATACACAAGCCAAGGCATTCATAGTAATGCAACTCATGGAGACCTTGCTACAGCTGGAGGTTCTACTATCATATTATGGCCTATAGTAAGATGTTGCCTTCTTCAAGGAGATTTCAGTCTGAGAAAGGCGTAGCTGCTGCAGGGATGCAGAATGCAAGAGAAGAGTCAGAAACATCAAGGACAAAAGCAGAGGATAGAAGAAAGCACAACAAACTGTTAGAGCTGACACAATCAGAACTTGCAGCCTGCAGCCTGAATTGCACTTAGCAGTCCAAAGTGTCCAACACTACAAACATACAGCTCCCTTTTCTGCCAAGGGATGTGATATAATTCCTGTCCCCTATTGGTTGCAAGCATCACATTCATACAACATGTTCTAATTAAAGTGCTAAAGCATTGCATGAGGCCCAGTGGGCCCACAGAGGCAGAAGGGACTCAGAGCTTTGAGAGGAATTGTTGGTGATCTTTTTTCTTTTTCCTTTGTTCACCCTTTCCAATCAACAGGTACAAGAGCCTTAGAGGTTCTGCATTCCTCCTTTACCAGATTTCTTCTGTCATTCCCTCTTCACTTAATTTATTCTGTCCTTTGGGATATGTGACTGGTATTGTGGGGTAGCTGCGGAGCACAGTTCATCTCCCACATCACCCGTACCAGCATCAGAGAGAGCTCAAATGCTGCCAGCAAAGATCTTTGTCCTTCTCCCCACTAGTTCAATCGTTTGCTCACTTTTTTCTCTGACTCCGTGTGGGGAGTCATGTGTATGCATCAGATTATCAAAGGTGACTGGTATTTTTATGGTGCTTAATATATGAGATAAATGTGAACTGATGTGAACTGAAACATAAAGAAATTACCAGGCAGCGGATTTTAAACAAACAGAAAACAATTGCTTTAACATGGTGCTTAATATTGTTGTGTGACACAGGATGTTCCATCTGAACACAAGGAAAAAATTCTTTACTCTGAGAGTGACGGAGCACTGGAACAGGCTGCCCAGAGAGGTTGTGGAGTCTCCTTCTCTGAAAACTTTCAAAACCCACCTGGATGCAGTCCTGTGCAATCTGCTCTAGGCGAACCTGCTTTAGCTGAAAGATTGGACTAGATGATCTCCAGAGGTCCCTTCCAAACCCTACCACTCTGTGACTCTGTGGGACACATAGCCATCAGTTGTTTCTGTGGGACACATAGCCAGTCACTCATTGCAGCAGCAAACATGGAAAAATGGGCTTTAAAAAGACTGGAAGGTTTGTGGAGAATGATTCCATCCTTAGCTGTTAAATACGATGACCTGAATGCAGTCTCTGACTCAGGAAACTGTTCAACTTTGCCAAAAGATGCTGCAATGCTCTAGAAGAAACACTCTTCAGCAAGAAACATTCCCTGAGCATGGATCTTGGCCCCCATTGATAATAAGATGTTGACCTAGCTGACCTGTGGTGTGGCATAATGCTCTTGTATTTTTCAAAAAGGTTCTGCATTTGGCTAATACGTATTTTGTAGTGATTAACCTGTGTCATACAGGGGCTCATCTATAACGACTTGTACAGTGCTGGTGAATTTACAACTTGCAACCAATAAAATATTGCTGGACCCTAAGCAATTAAATATATATATAGTTATAATAATTGAGGGTTTACCTAGTACACAGGCAGCACCCATTCTTCTCTGTCATAGCTCACCGAATAAAAATGGAAACTTGTAAATGATAGGAATCTGTCCACACTATGCTTACAATGTTTCTGAGTCCGCAGTACAGAAGGCAGGCTACACAGAGAGAAAACACTGGTGTGCTGCTGCACCTTCTGACATAACCTGCAACAGATCTGGCTATTCTTGTAGCCATAAAATAGTCACTGAAAAAACCCCACAAACTACTCTCTCCAGTGACTGCATATCCTGCGCAGCCACACTGCAGCTAAGGTGAGAATCAGGCAGTCAGATAGTTTGGGAAAAGCGCCTCAACCCTCAGCTCCTCTGGGCAGGAGACTGCATTCACTCCTGCTCAGCCTTATCAGGCTCAGAGCTCTTCTGAAACACAGAGGTTAAATTTGCTGCTCCAAACAGTCCCACCCAAGAGACTGCCCCGAAGCTTTTTAGAGGGAAAAGATTTAATTAGGATGCGATTTTCCTGGTGCACTGCAATATTCAGTATATCAGACAACTGCTAAATTGTATGCTTTGTCATCCATGGTAAACGAGTTGCTTAGACAACTTTTAAGATGATCCCTAAGTACAGAAAGGGTGAAGGCACCAGAGGCGGAGGAGAGGCTTCGCTGAGCAGGTTTGAATGTCATAAACGCACAGTTATGGCTTAGTAATTGTATCACAGTTGACAGATGCTGCAGCAGCCACGTGACTAAAGCATGACCTCATATTTCGGCGTTCTCCCCTCCTCCCCCCGGTGATGAGGGCAGCACTGGCACTTCAATAAGCAGAAGGCATTTACTGAAGGCTAGTTTCTAAATTGCTTAAAGGAGAAGCCTGAATTTAGACACAGAGATGCGCTTTGTACCTACAGGCATATTAAGCAGCTGCTCATCGGTGGCAGTGAAGTGAGACTCTTTTTTTCCACTTTGGGAAGTGCACTACAGTTACTATTAGTGTGAAAATATTGAATCCCAAGTCATGTGGGCTTAGATCATCCCTTCCCAAGGGAAAATCTGCAGGAGAGGTGGTAGAGGAAAGAAATGTGTCCATGATCCATTCACAGGATTACTTTGCACACACAATGGGGCTGCTGCAGGCTCAGATGTCCTCCAGGGACCTGTGGGAGGATGCTGCAGCAAGGAGGACATCTCTGCCCTGCCACCACCCCAGAAGCCACTCTGGAGGCTCTGGCAGGGTGATTTCACAGGAGGATGGAACAGCCTGGAATAGTATTTCATTTTCTGGAGGATTTCCAGGGGTACTGAGTATCCTCCTAAACCCATCCAGTCTTTTTTTGCGTAGATTTTGGATCACACAAGTCCCAGAAGGGTTCTGTGAGGAAGACACAGGGTGATACTCTCTAGATAGCCAAACACCTCTTCAGCATGAAGGGTGAATTTGGAAATTTCCAAAGGTGAAATCGGCCCCCTGGGCATAATTTTCTATCACAGCACTGTTACACAGGAACCCAAGCTGAGGCTGGCTGAGAGTTAAAAGTTCTAAATGAAAATCCCAGCTTTGGCATTGATCCCTATAGCAAGTTATGTCTTGCATGAAATGACAATAGCAATTACTTGCTGAGTTATCCCAATGCAAAGTGTTCCAAAAGTGCAGAGATTTTTTGTATTTTTTCAGTTTTCTCACTAACGCATCTACATTTTGCAGCTATTTGTAGACCACAGACCTGAAACTTTTCAATACAGCTTCAGTGTTGTTTAAAGGGGAAAAAAAGAATTTTCTGTACAACTACTCTTCTCTAAATGTTTTTTTCTTTTGCTTGATATTGCTGATCTTCTCTTTGGAGGGAAACGTGGCACAGTTATTCTGGTCTACCAGTCGCAGTGGTAATGCTTTGGAGTGGCAAGATACTAGCTAGCCTTGTTAACGTGGACAGCACATCTGAACAGGATGGTTTTGATAAACAGTCATGTTTGGGTTTCAGCTCCAGGAAAGCTTTTGCTCGAAAAGCTCTGCCCAGATGTCGTAACCATTACTTTGATTAGCCCAACTGCAGCTTGAGCGTTCCTGAAACAGCCAGCAGCTCGGTGGCCGGCTGCTTGAGCCCTGCTTCGTTGCTGAGCTATTACATGACTTTGCTGAAGACCTTCATATAATTATTCAGTTTCTTAAATGAAAACTGAAAATTTGAGGACAAATTTGCCCTGCGGTGCGGCCCTGGCGCGGCGGCCATGTCGGGCGGCGCGGCGCCATCTTGTGGCCTTGAGGGCTGGTGCCAGCGGCCGGGAGATGGGGAACACCCGAGAATGCCTAACCCTCTTGTTATGGAGGGAAACAACAGCGTTTCAAAGTGTGGTAGGGCCACCTGGTTCTCGGTGCAGCAAGCCAACAGCTTCAGCAGCCCCCTGCGGTGCCGCCCTGTGCTGGGCGAGAGGCACAGCAGTGCAGAGCTGCCGCCCTGCTGGGGGCATTTTCAGGGGTCTCGGTGAGCCCCAGCTCCTTCCCAGTGTATTGGGAGGCACCTTCCCAGTGGAAACCACATCAGCAGCACAGGACTGCTGCTCAGGCTGCCCAACAGGTGGAATATTGTGGCAATAAAGTCTTGTTATTCCTGTTCGGACTGAGCCTACCCCTAAGTGCACATGGCTGAAAATACAGCTCCCAGCGCTTCACCAAGATTTAAGATCCTCAAGCACCTTTTTTTCACCCAGAGCCTGGCCTGCGATAACGTGCTTTCTGGTAAAACACTGAACTGCAAGTAACTATTTGAGAAGAAGAATCCATTGACCAGCACCATAACTGCTCAGGTGGTGGTGGCTGGTGGTGTCACCCTGATGCTGGCTGAGGAACCCGATTTATCCTGTTTTGAAAGGACCTCCCCTTCTGCTGGGCTACCCGGACAGACAGCAGGCATAGAGCAGCTCAGGGAACCCTGGTGAGAAAGCATTCGCTCCTTCTGAGGGCTTCCGTACCCTTCAGAGATGGGTTTGAACTGGCTGAGATTGGCCTGGAGATAGCAAAGTAGATAGCAAAGTGGGACCAGTCATGGTTTCGGATATTGACCCGTTTGTCACAGCGTCATCCCTTGGGGGGTGTCGCTTTACCCGCTAAAAGTTCTCGCTAAAGCTTTCTGAAAAGTGTTATTTAGGCCTTTTTGCGATGTGCTGTCCTGTGTCACTGAATGAGAAGTTTTCAGAGGCAGTCTGTACTCACAGTGTTACAAACATTGATCCAAACACCTAGGTTTCTGAAGGTTTATGCCATACGTTTGTGATCCTTTACATTTTTGAAAATCTAGCCCTTAGAGTTTAGCTCATCTTTTTTTCTTTTTAGTTTTCTTACTACTGGTAAATTAAGTAGTTATCACATTATTGTTGTTATTTAGTAAAATGCTGTTAGGATGAAAGCATCAAATAGTCTAACACATATAGTGTATTTAACCACTTCTAACCACTGAAAAGTAGTTGAAAATCACTTTTATGGGATAAACCAATACGAGGTCTCTGTGTGAGCCCCACCTAAGCCACTAACATTCATGCGTGAAGAAAACTATTTGTACAGGTTTCCAGTAAGCCTACATGGCTTGAGCACTGGCCCATCCACAGTGTCATAACATTTACACACCAGACATCTCCCAGCCAGTCTAGATGAGGAACTTAATTTATTGGTGAAGGGCCTCAGGATATGCCCCATTACAAATGTTCTGTGTCATTGTAACTGAAATTTTATTCTAGGAGTAGATGAAATGACACTATCATTGACAATTTGTCTAGGGCTTTACAATTTTTCTCTTTTGACTTGGACCGGGAATTAAATTAAGCTTCTAAACTCTGCTTTTCTCCTCACAATCTGCCTAATCAAACCAGGAGATCCTCCTCAACATTTCAATGCCCAAGTTGCTGGTAGGAGTCCCTGATAGATTTCTCTTTTAAATTTAGCACAGCCCAGAATAGTAACTCTTACATAACATACACACAGTAAATACGGGACTTGCCATAATTTCAGTGAGAGACTGCAGATTTCCTGCCTGGCAGAATAACGGAAGCAGACAGCATTGAAGTCATCCTTCATATAAAGAGCTTGAGCAAATAAGCTTGTTCTTACAAAGCAGGGGGTAATGTTCCCGTCAGGTATCAGAATACAGTTGTCCACCAAATTTGGTGGATCCTAGCTCCTCTCATGTGTCTATGAGTGAGATCGTGGCCTCTGTTTACCTCACAACATAGAGGTGAGCTGGAGCCTCTGTTCCTGAGGATAACGAGAGGCAGAAAGGCAAGCATGCACCCTCCACTGGGGACAGGCCACTGGGTATACTTGGGAAGGGGAGTTCTTAAATATATACAATCTCTGATTATTCACAGCTGTCTGTGGAGTATACACTCCTCCGTGCAGCCCATGCTACAGATGGCAGATCTTGATGGAGTAAAGAAGAATTAGATCTTTCTGGCTTAGTATGTTTGACAGGGGAACTGGCAGAAGGCATGAAATAGACCTTCAGTCCATTTTCATTCCCTCATGCCTTCTGTTTTCCATAGCTTGACACTTCCCATAACAGTGAACCGCAGAGCAATTGCAGAGCCCGCGCATTTTATGCGTGTGTCACAGCTGGAGTCTGAACTCTGCCGTGCTTCAGGGGTGGATCTGTCAAATACTGCGTCCTCTGAGTGCTCTATTTCAGGCTGACAGACTTTGGGAGCGGTAGCTTACTGAGCTGGGAGGAGTCAGCTGTTCTGGTAGGCAGGACACCCTGGTTCTGCAGCCTTCCAGAATCTCTCCAGTGCTGTTCTACTGGAGGAAGCAGCAAGGACCTTGACTGTGCTTAGTCAGATGGTAGTAGTCATGTGGACCCTTGGACAAGATTTTGTTTCACTGGGATCCACAGATACAGTGTCCTAGAACTGTTGGTACCTTGCATACGGAATTCAGGCAGGACAGTGTTTGGCCCTGTTCCATTTGATGTGATTATTTTTACACAGAGGAATTTGGTTAGCTAAGAAAGCTGGATGGAAACAGAAACATGTCAAATAAGCAATTACCTCCGTACTTAGAGGCTTATGGAGATCAATCACACTGACCTATAGCCCCAGCCATTTCCTGGATGGTTTTAAAAATAAGAAACCCACCAGGAAAGGCTTTAAGGCATTATTAGATTAGCCTTGATTTTGCAGAACTGCGCTGGTGGGAATTTTTGATCTGCTAAGAAGTATCCCCTCTGCTGATTTGGTAAGGTACCCTTTTCTTGTAGGTGTAAATGATGATGCAGACAAGGCAGTGGGGTCTCAAAACTCAATTCATTATACCTTCATTAGGATGATGTTGCACCAGTTTAACTGTGTCCCTTTAAACCTTGCTTACTGTGGTGAAGCTTCCCCCCTCCAGGGCAGAGTATGCGCATACACACACAGCTGCACTGGTTGAACTGAAGCAGTGTGATGCCATATTTTTTGGCTACATTGTTCAAACTCCTCAATGAATATTTAGGTGTGGCATTTATCTGTCCCTCAGGCCCACAGCAATGCACTGATCCTGCTTTTTTGTGTCTGTTAAGAACTAGTCTGCGGCTGTTTTCTGTGCTGATGCAAAAGGTTGGGGATTGAACATGCGTGGTCTCTTCCTTCCTGCTTGCTTTCCTACAGACCCTGGGTTTGCTGGACCCGCAGATGGAGAGGGTAGTGGTAACTGGAAAGGTTGCCTGAATGCCAGGCGTTGCTATTCATAGCCTTGAATGTACTCTTTCTGCTCCCACAGGGCCCCAGGCGTCACAGCGATCCAGAGCTCCTAGATTCTGTGCCTTTATTCAGTGTCATGATTGCTGTTCAAAATACAATTTCCCTAAGGGAAAAAAAAATAAAAAATAAGAGGACCCTGTCTTTGTGTAGGCAACAGACTGGGAATAAACCTTATGGTAAGGTGAGGAGGAAGACTCCAAAAATTAGAAGTGAGGGATCTGGCCTACTATGGGTATCTGAAAGTCTTGCTGCAGCTGGGGCCATAGCTGCACGTTTTTAGCAGTGAAGGATAGTTGGATATTGGGTCTCCTGAATTCCCTGTGGTTCATAGACTCTGTGACAAGAGAGGGTGCCTACTGAGAAGTTTGAATACTTTTCAAAGGAGAGCTATGGGCTTTAAGTAGGAATTTCTGGGTTACTTTCTTTGGTCAGTCCTTTGGAAGATGTCAGACTAGAGGATCACAATTGATATAGCTGAATTTAAACCCCGAGACGCACAGAGAGATTTTGTTTCACTAATAGCAACAGGGGAACAGTGCTATGGACCTTACTGGGAGTTTAACCGCGCGTGTCCAGCAAAGACTGATGTGTATCTGCTGGTGTGCAAGCTGCAGCAAAAACTCCAGCATGCCTGTCTCCTGCAGTCTGGATCGTATTCTAGAAGACTGTGAAAAGCCAGTGATTTAGGATATAAATCAGCAATAAACTGTGTAATCCCAATGTAGAGGTTTAATTTAAAATAGAACTTGATTAAAAGGGTTAGATTAGAAGCGAGATTTATAAATAGTCCAGTGGAAGGCATTTAAATAATACAAATAGCTTTTATGAAACACAGTACCAGAGTTCAATAAATATTTTAATAAAAATACTTGGATTGAGGGTTTTGCCAAAAATCCCATGGAGAATTCTTGGAGAGTTTAATCAGGTTCTTGTCGGTGCTATAAATCTGCTCTTAGAAACACTTTCACTTCTCTTACATGTCTTGACAGGGGCCAGATAAACACCTTGGGGTACCCCTGCTGGGTTAAGGTCACCTTTGTGCAGAGAGACATCACAATGCTCTACTTAGCAGCATCAGAACACGACTTAAATGATGCATAAATCTTGAGCTCTCCAGGAGTTATTTTCACTCTCTCTATATGAGAAGACAAGCAAGTAGTTCCTTTAATCCTGTGTGGCTTCTGTATTAAAATAAGCCTTGATACTGATCCTCGGCCATCTGGATTAAAACTGACATATATCCTAGAGCTTCAAATACCACAATATCTGAGTTATCAGTGTGCTTTTAAACCCAGAGTGTTTATGCGCTTAATCACACCAAAGGACCGAAAAGTCATTATCCCCTGATATTTCCCTAGTACTGCAGCAGATTCCTCCAAAACCGGAGGCAGTTCTCCTCACACCATTTCCTTTTGCTGCGGTGTTTGCACTGTTCCCCTTTCTGGCTTGAAAGAACATGACAGGCAAGGTAAATATCACAGAATGACACATCATGGCCGTGTTAGCAACTTGTATAACTTCAACTATACACCTTACAAACTGGAGTTTCCACTTGAGTTTCACAAAAGACAGGTGGCTTCACTTGTATGTAAGCAGATTTTCTCCCAGATGGAAACACAGATTCCCAGACTCCGATCCTATTACATCTGTCAAACTTGGTCAAAAAGAAATATCAGTAAATGATAAAGCGTCCATACTTCTGGTTTATAAATATATATATATGAGCGTAATGCATGAGAACCATGCTCCTGTAGTGATAACTTCATCAGTGTCACTTCTCATATCTACTGTGCACACTGTATCACATAAATAAACCATCACCTTGTATCTCCCTGTGTGCCTGAAAGCGCAGAGGTACTGCGTAAGATGCTGCTGCTCTGTCTGAGTGTAAATGACCAAACTGAGCTCTGCCCTCTATGCTGTACGGGCTATCAGAGCGAGTGCTAAGTAGAGCCAGAGCCGCTACGCTGGGACTTGAAGCTGCTTGGGGCTGCCAAGGCTCAGCACCAAAAAACGATGCATTCATTCTGTGAAGTCCATGCTTTGCAGGCCTCACATATGAACTTCAGTGGAGTGAGGAAGGGAACAGAGCTGAAGTTGCTGAAGGGATGACCAAAGGTCAACTAGGGTCCACAAAGAATCAAGGTGGTACCAAGGGGTTAATGTAAGTGCTGTTTGGTAAGGACCAGCAGTTCCTCAGCTGGGCAGTGCTCAAAGGAATTACCAGCTCCTTTTTTAGGCATCATAGTAGGCTTCAGCCCTGCATTCTTTAGTCACTGCAAAAGAAATATTATCTATGTGGGAGATGGTGTCCCACTGATTCCCTACTCCATGCTGTGTCATGAGAGGAAGGAGCTGATGCTGGAATTGCAAAAGCTCTTGTAATTATTCTTAGATGGAAATACTTCCTTGAAAAGAAAGATGCACATTTCTTCCAAAGGTTCTTTCAGAAACTTTCATTTGTTCTGTTTGCAGTTCAAGGAGTTTTGCTTTTGGAATATTGGAGACCTTTAAAAGGATTCAAAACAAAACATGTTTAGAGAATATGCCATTCTTGTCAGAAAGGAGATGCTTTTTACAGGAAGATGTTTGTCCTCTTCCAATTCTTACATTAGTGGCTGGCAGCAATTGAGAGCCGCAAAGCAGCCAAATTTCTGTCCTTGCTAAAATTGTAGCAGGTAGTTCTATATTTGAAAGGTACATGCCAGGAAAAAAAAAATACAGGAAAATCAAAGACAGTTCGTTACTGTGTCAATTCACTGTCTCTTTCTTGGCATGTATCAGCAGATGATACACGCAGTGAATATCTACATGTAAGATGAAAACTGACTGATCTCCAAGACTATACTTCCTAGTCCTCAGGAATTTCTGGTTAGATATGCATGTGTGATTTACTTCTGCTTATTATTAATTGATGATTTGATCCAGTTGCCTGACAAGAAAGAAAATAATCAAGACCTGATATTCCATGTGTAAATGTTCTCTGAAGTACAGCAATTTTAGGTGGTGATGGTCACAGAGAAGTGTGTAAGGACTCTTTCAGGTTTTGTTCTCTCAAGTTCTCTCTCAAAAATATATATATATCTCAACTGCAGTATTTGACCATTTGGCTCTTCAGCATCTGCTGAAATTGTCCCAAACTCTCCAGTCTTCTGATCCAGCACTGCAACTGTTTAAGTCCTTCTGATCAAAGCTATTACAAGGAAAAGAACTTGCTCTTTTAATGACGATTGCTGTTATTCTTAATGATGGTGATGGTTGTTCCTAGAACCAACCCCGTGTTTCTAAGTATAACACAGAGCTAGAGAGAAAACAGTGGCTTTATCCACCGTGATGTGCGCCTCAGGTAGCAATAGTCTGTTTGGTAACGTTTATAGCATTTCTCCAGCTTTATATTTGTCAAAAACCACAGTCCAATGAGCGCTTCCGTGAGAGTCAAGAGGTGTCCCTTATCCTCACGTTCAAAGCAAGCTGGGGTACGGAGCGTAAGTTTTAGTAGTTATGTGCAGCTTGTGAACATACCCGCAGAAGGGAAACTGGATATTTTGGGTCAACCGTGACTCAAGATTTATTGAATCACCTTATTTCATATGGAAGTGATCTCCACTCTTTCATGATCCTGAGGCTCTGAAGTGCTGCAGAGGTCTTAGGACAGAAGAAGGGAGCCAAACAAAAAGTGAGCTGCCAAGAGTATCTATTAAAATAATAGACTTTGAGAAACTCCCATACAAAGATAGTATTTCAAACTTAGTGACTCCCTGAGACAGTTGCAACTTTTACAGTGAGAAGGGCTATTGTTGTAACATATTCCACAAAATTCAGTTTAAAAAAGGGCAGCTGCCATACAAATCGCTGCACAGTATTCACTTCTTCTTCCTCTCCCTTCTGCAGGGCGCTTCTCAAAGAACAGTGTACGCACAAAAAATGTATTCAGGGCTGCACTATTAGTGCTACAAAACCAGTAGTTTCCCCACTTTTGCTAAGCCCAGATATTCAAAAATCACGACTCAGATTTCAAAATCACGACTGGCTTAAATCTCATGAGAATTTTCTTTCTAAGCAAGTAAGAGCCTTAGAGCTCTTCAAATTGTCATCAGGTTTCTGGGAGGGCTTTTTTATTATTTTTTTTCCCTGGTTCTGGAGTTTTCCTAATTATGAGAGCTGGGGACTTGAAAAGAAAATTTTTTCTTGTGTATTGTGTAATCACGTGACCAGTGGCTGTGATTTACAATAAAATCTTTCAGAGCCAGCAGTACTGGTTTTGATTTGTATCTCCAGCTTTCACAGTGAAAAAAAACCCCAAACACGAAATTTGCCTTCTCTAGCCTGGTGCTGAAGAAAGCAAAGAGATGTTATGCTCAGTTACCCTGTTCCCACACTGCAGGCAGGAGGGGGGTGACTGCAAGAGGGGAGGCAAAGCGATCCGGAGTTACCTTTGGAGTCCTGCTCTGGAGTCCTGCAGGGGCCGCAGCAGCTCTTGCTGTGAGCTGGAGCCTCCCCGGGGCCAATCTCATTTGAGTTCCGCCTCCTGAGGTCCTGTGAAGAGAGACACAGCGCCTGCCAGCTCTGCTCCTGCTGGTCCCTGTGTGCTGCAGCGGGCAGAAAAGCTCATGGGGATTCCCTAAACCAGTGCTCTAGAGCCCAGGGGTCCCCCTGGAGCAGAGGCACTCTCAGCATATTATTTACCTGTGCCTGGTGATGCCAGAACAGATTTCAAGGCAGGAAATACTCAGATAAAATCTGCAGTGTTTTTACATGAGTTGGTTGAAATTCGCCAATTATTCTGCATTTTGGTTTATATATACATATATTATATTATCTAATGCAAGTTTCTTTTTGAAATGGAAATAGGAAAAAAAAATGGTTTCCTGAAAGGCAGAAAGTTACGATAAAAGTGAAAAAACATTGCTGAAATAAAATTTAATTTTAAATTTTGCATACAAGAGCTCAAAAGTTTTAGCCCATGTACACATCTCACACATGCCTATGGACAAAGTCTGTAGTTAAAAGTTCCTTTATCTTTTTCTAAAAAAAATTTGTAGTGAATCCAAAACATAATGATATTTTACTGTGTTTTGAGACAAATGAGCTTTGATTCAGGATCCATTTCAGTAAGTAACAGATTTGGACACAGCATTTAAATGACTTCATGAGGGTTTATGGAAGGAACCCATGGTACTTTCAGGAGTGAAGCCCTGGAGCCTTGGCTGTTAGCTGTCTTACACTGCAGACAGTCTTTACCATTGGCTGCTGCTGTGAGGGAACCACAGGAAGAAACACCACCTCTGGACTCCATGCGAGGTTTGGGTTTGCTGTTCTAAAGCTCCAAGGAGATGCCGAGTCATTTTGATCCAGTGTAAGAGGAGTGATGCAGGGCAGCAGCATCTAAGGCACAGATTATCCTGGAAACTTTTGAAGATGCCTGGAAGAGAATGTGTTTCTCCTGGGAGGGTGTTGTCTGGCCATCCACATAGGGGTGCCACTAACAGTGGCATCTGATAAAAGTCTCAGCAAAATAATCACTTTAATGATGATGGCTCATTTTAGACTTTCTGATATTTATCCTGATACATGTTCTCTGCCTTATGTATCTGCTCTTGGATACAAGAGCGTGCCACTGAATAATGCCACCAGGCTCTTCTGCAGCACAAGAAGGAGCTCTCCGCGAGCACCAGAGCCCTGCTTAAGCAAAGCTGAATTTGAGCTTGTCATTTTGCAGCAAAGGTCACAAAGAGGGTATCTGAGCTCTAATGACAGCGCAATACCAGCGTTAGGCTGATGATTTTGAAACTTTGGCTTAGATGATTTGTCTGTGGACAAGTAAAGGAGCCAGTGGAACAAGCAGAATCCAAGCTCAGGTATTGTAGTTGTGAGGCCTGTCTACTACCCACCTTGACAAATCTGACATCCAGCAGTTATGACAGAGGGAAATAGAAAGGTTGAGGTGATGTATGTCAGTTCTCTTTTTAAACCTCATTTTAAGGTCGGAAGAAGACTATAGTGTCATAAGAAATCATATTTTATGAAGGATTAATAAGACCATAAATTGGAGGCAGTTGAAATTCATCAGTTATTCATTGCCCTGCTAATATCCTTTCAAACACATACTGAGAGGTATGTGCTGACTCATGGTGATACTTATTGGCATCTTCCTAACCCTAATGAGTAAAAGCCGTATTTGTTGATGTCTGTACATATGGGGTGTGTGCGTGTATATATATGGACACATGTATATAACTTTATTCCTTTTTATCCAAGAGTGAGATCAAACTCTTTGTTTTCCTGCTAGTGTACACATCTCCTACGCAATGCTAACAAAGATCACAAATCCTTTTTTTTTTTTCACTTGGTACGTTTCCTTCAACACTCACTCTGATGTCCACAATGAAAAACCCACACTGATGATCCGTGCTTGAGTAAGAGAGTCTTTGTCATTAATTTAAGCCACAGTGACGCACACAGTACCACCCGATTTTGTTTTGCAGTAAACAAGTCTGTTTGCTCAGAAAACTCTATTCTGCAGCATCTTGGTGGCCACAGATCTTTCCCTGCTTTATTAAAACCACACAGGCTCAACGACTCAATTTGCTTTCATTCTCATTATCCAGCTGGAAGGCTGCAGTACTCGGCATCGTCCACGAGGATTTATTAAGAGTTGTCTAAACCAGCGGCTGCAAATGAAACTAATGATCTAACTTTCCCTTTTAGGTTACAGGTTGGACTTGATGATCTCTATGGTCTTTTCCCATCTGGTTAATTCTGTAATTCTGTAATTTTAAACACAGAAAAAAGAAATTCTGGCGGTCACTTAAGAGCATAAAGCCATTCGGTCTGAATTTTCAGAAATAGTGTAAGAAATTTTGCAATACTATATAGACAGTGTAGCAAATCTCGACACCAGACCCTATAAGAGGGGAAGGTGATTTTATTCTGAAACCAAAACCTGAAACAAAACAGATGTCATTCATTCATGTATATGCTCTCTTAACCGCATACAAGCACCAGGATGTGTGCATCCAAGGAACTTGCTGTGCAGTCGAGCACCAGGGGTGTGTGTGCAAGTGTTCAAGCAGTCTGTCAAGCACACCGGCACCAGAACATGTGTTCAGGCTGTCAGGCCAGCATTCCTTGCAATGAGGCAGAGGACAAGGATGTCAGCTGCAAAGTCCTCCTCACATCTGTGTCTTTTGAAGCTTGGTGATATCGTGTTGTTTTTTCATATGCTTTTTTTGTATTCTTTTGGAGCTGACAGTGGTCAGCCTGTCCATCCTGTCCCACCTCTGTGAGTAATCAGGATGTATTGTCCTTTGTCTGCCAACATGGGTACTCTGCAAAGTTGCACATGTATGTGTACCAGGGCCCTGATGATTTGCTAATATAGGTGCCATCAACACAGGCCAGACTTTCCAGACATCTGACTTTGAGTTAGAGAATCAAAGTTTTTGGTCACTTACCTGCATCAGAGGGAAAACAGACCATTAAAGATGACCCAGGTACAGATGAACCAAGTTCCCCATTGCAATATTAATGGGACAGAACAAATATGTTCCAGAGGGATTGGGTAAGTCCAAGCATTGTAGGTAAAGTACTCACCTGGCTTACAAGAAAGCCTGGTTCAAGATTACATCCTGAGTCCAGAACCCCAGGGGTTCAAAGAGAAGTCTCAGACATTCCAGAAGACCACTGTCAGCAGCTAGCAGTAAGGCCACCTTTTTCAATGCCATATTTACTTTTTGATTCAAAATAGAAGTGGTTCCAGAATGAGAAGCTCCCCTCCTAGAATCACCTCTTGCCTACGGATTAGGACACTCACCTAAGAGATGGAAGAGACAACTTGTCCCTTCTTTAAATTAGGCTGTTTCTTGTCTCTCAGATGAGGTCCCTGTTACTCAACTACAGGCTTTCTGCTGATTTGTGAAGAGGTGTTACTTTGCTTTTTCTTCTGTGCCTTCATGGTTGAATAACCTGTTTAAGACAAACACACCTTTGGTATAGAGTTAGGCATTTAATGTCTTCTGAGAAGCTCTTGGTTTTCTGTGCTTTCTGTCAGTTACGTTCAGCTAAGTCATGAGATTCTAATGTATTTTCAAGTATGTAGCATGCTAACCACAATTTCTGCCTTCATAAAAATGTTCGTATTTCACAGCTGCAAAGAGAAAGCACCTAAGTTGCTCCTTGTTTGGATAGAGAGTCCAAGTGAGTCAATGGCTCAGGACTGACTAATGTCACCAAGAGACAGGCTCCTTAAAAATTAGCTATTGCCTATTTCAAATTAGGCTTTAACACGGCCCTCATGTGTCTGAAAATATTATGTGATCATTTAGAACCTGTGGCTTCAATTTTTATGTCTTTGGTTATTGGCAATTATGCCTTATTTATTCAGACACCATGGGAGCTTCTTGCTCTTACACAAGAAGTGCTTAGACATCAATACAACCTAAGCTGTACTCTCTGAACTGTTAAAAAGCACAATTTGCACCTGTGATTAAATGTGCTTTAATTTACATTTATAAGCAATTTTATTTGGTGGCTCACTTCCTATGTCTTCTCTTAAAATCTAATGCCCAGCCTGGAGATAACGAAAAACTAAGCAGAGCTGCACATTTTTGTGTGTGTGGTTTTTGTCATTTTGGGTTCCCTGCCCCACTCAGGACATACATATAAGTTTCTGAGACCATCTGTCCCCTAAAGCTTTGAGTTTCTTTTATTCTTCTGATCACTGACAGAGGGTACAGTCCTGACAGTCCATAAAAACTGAGTAGCTATCCCCTCCTCAGAGTAGTGCCTCTCCTTCCTTCCTTCCTTCATGTTGCCACTAGTCACAGAACAGGGCACTGAACTGCCCGGCAGTCCCCACAGTGCTGGCACTGAACACCTGAGATGATGTTCAGCAAGTCTTTGCTGGGGCTGAGGGTTGTGCAGGGGAGCCAGAGCAGGGCTGTCTGCTCCCTCTGCTTGCTCTCTGCAAGCAAAGTTGCATTCCCCAGTCACTGGTACTGGCTGCAGTGGGGCTGTTTTCCTCACAATGTGAAGATAAAACTAGTCTCCACTGCTAACGGGTAGAGCTTATGGTCATTCCAGCCCCATGACAAGACTGAAGTAACAGCCACTTAAACTTTGGTCTGTTTTGCTTCAGCACACACTCATCACACCAGGACATCACCAGCTGAAAGAGATAAATGTGAAGACGCTCCTTTCCCTACTATCAGTTTACCCTTGCTCTCTGGGTTCCCATCACAGCCCAGCACTTACTCTGCTTTCCGTAGGGAAATACAGCTGGAGTAGGTGGTTATTCACAGACTGTAGCTTATCCCTAATGTGACACTGCTTGGAGAGTACTTTGCAAGTGGGGCTCTTGGCCAAGATGGGTAATTTAGAAGTCATCCTAATACAGGCAGACTGAAGATACGGGAAACTGGAAGGCAGAAGAAAGCAAGTTCAAAGCAAAGATCCACAGCTTTTCAGATGTCTTCGGTAAAAAAACAATTCTGCTGATGAGAGACACATGCCTTTTAGTTTCTGTGGAAAGAACATTCACAGTTTCTGTGCAGACATGCAGAGTTCTTCCATCTCTCCATAAAAGCCGTATTCCTGTGTCCCATCTTTTTTACACACCTGCTCCTTTGTGACATGGACAAACTGCTTAGCTTCATGCTTTCCTCTCCTGCCCCTTTCCCTCCCAAGAGCGAGTTTGCCACAGACTGTCCGTGTATGCTCCAAAATACTTCTTCCAGAACTTTATCTTTTCCTTCTCCCAGTACAATGGTCAAAAGACTTCCCTCAGTCAAAGGGTGCTCCTTTAAGGTCCCTGAAATCTTAACATCCGTGTTTTCAAAAGCCACTTCCTGCTCTTTGTTCCTTCTGTTTCGCTGGGATTTTTCCACGACACACCCCCAGTTCTTACAGATGACTGGGTGCAAAGGCAGCCATACATTTCTTCTAAGACAGTCTTATTTCAATGGAAGACTATTAACATCAGTAACTCAAGATTTTTTTTCGCTTTTCAGGGACTTAGATGACACCGATTGTGGTAGCAAATTGCTGATTCACTTTAACCTTCACCTTCCATGATACAGCAATTTTCTAACCTTACCCAGCATTCATAAATTCCAAATAAATGGCTTTTCCTATCTGACATTCTTAGTTATTTAAGACAAGCTTTGCGCTCACATGAGCTTATGGAATTGTCTGATGCAGGCCTAAATACAAACATGACTACTGCCTAGAAATATGGGGAAATTACACTATATATGCTAAAATGCGAAGCCTGGAATATGTTAGAAAATGCACAATAGACACTGCTGCAGTGCTTTGCATTTGGCGTCATTTATAAGGGTCCAGGGAGGAGGTTTACACAACCGTTTCACTTGGTGGTTGCTCGCAGTGGTGTAAATCACTCAACATCAGTGGCACAGAGTCCAGCCCAGAACTCTTTTCTGCCATATGTGCTGCGTCAACACAATGAATGCCTCACAAAAACGGTAACAAAGAAAAGCCATGTTGATGTCTGCTGTAGAAAAGAGGCTGCTTAGATTCATTTTTTTCATTTCTTCCATTTCATTTCCCAGGTAAAGGATTGAAGTGTGGAGAGATAGTATCAAAATTTATGAGGTCAAGCTGTCCAATAACTCACCTGTTACAAACTGGCATGTAAACAGATGCCATTCCATGAGAATCCTTGTCTCTCTGGTAGCTTGACAGCCTTTTGTGACTCAAGTCAAGTGTCTTAGGTTTGCCTGGAACCACAGGGTTGGGGTGTGGAACAGAAAGGCTCGTGTGAGAGCAGGGACAGACTTCATCTTTTCCCTCGCTGCAGATGAGTATTCAGAGAGCTGACTTTCGTTATGAGGTATGTGCTTAAATTCCTAAATTCCTAAAAGCCTGTCACTCATCTTGTCCATGTTTGGGTTTTTTTCTGGGGCAAGTTCAGCAAAGGACGTTCTCTGCTTTTTCAGTAGACCATCTACATCTACAGGCTTGTGCTGAGAGCATGGGCAAGTATCTGGGCAGTATGGTCCAGCAAATGAGAGCTGATGCAAAGTAACAGGCTTTTTCATTTTTGCTGCTCTTTAAATGTAAATAAAGACTTGAATTCACTGTGGTTAGAAGAGAATTTAGGGTTATTGAGGTTTTCTTTCACTTCTGCCACTTATTCACATGGCCTGTTTTTCAGTCACACTCTTGTTTCTTAGGAGGAGAACTCTTCCATTATTGTGATGTCCTCAAGTGAAATACAGAGCCACTTCAAGGCTGCTCTAATTGACATAGCTGCTTATGTTTATTTTCTATTATCCCCAGGATATCACAGAACCACAGAATGT
>WEIS01098943.1:0-11227 GCA_013389965.1 Todus mexicanus
CAGCTAGCAGGACCCAGAGCTCTGGAAATTCAGGGGATGCTCGGGAGGTGGGAGAGCAGTGGGGACGTCACAAGAGCTGGGAAAACAAATTCAAAATGTGTATTTCAAGTAGACTTGTACAGTTTGGAGAAGCGTAGGGGTTACTTGAAAAGCAAGCCATGAAAAGATGTTTTAGACTCAAAACATGTTAGGGTGAAGACCCCCAAGGCAGCTGTGCTCAGCAGGGGTCCTGGCAAGGTGCGGCACATCCCTTACGGTGCGCACTGCCTCGCTTCAGAAAATGTATTTAGTTAATGGTGGCTAGTGGCTGTGTTCACCTATTCCCCTGTGACAATGATGTCCACTGTGTGGGAAGCCAGGTTGCATTAGTAAAGCTAGAAATCTCCCAAAGCTGTGGTGTCTCTGCGTTCGCTCCTTTGTACATGTTCACCGAGCAAAAACCCTTTTGCTTTCTTTGTCTCAGACCTCAGCCTTGGAAATGCAGTAGAAAATTCCAGCAGTTACCTCCAGCCAAGCAGAGGCTGCCACGTGGGCAGGCCCACGCACGACCACCGCTCCTCTCCACCGTCAGATGTCTTTATGTGACTCCAGGCTTGGACCGAGATTAGCTTTCACCCGGAACACACGTTTGCAGCTCTTGCAGGGAGTCTCTGTAGGAAGCCTGGTGTGCCATTGAAGGGTTTCATTTCATTTCTCTGTACAGCTTGGAAAAGGCTTCTTGGAAACCAGAGCTTTGCATTTTACTTGAGTTCACTTATCTGCCAAAAGCTGTTTCAAGTTACTCTTTCCGAGCCATGTTAAATGAGTCCTTAGGTAAGAAGGAGGTCACAACAACAAGTCCTGTATATCTTTGTTGAGAAGCTTCTAATCACGTTCCCTCCTTATAAGCTTTAATATTGAGGACTACAAAATGAGGTCAACCTCTATTAAACGTAATGACTTTCCCTGCGGAGCTTGCAATGAAAGCAGCTTCACAACAAAGGTTTCTATTTAAGGCAGGGGGGGAGTTTCTGTTACAAAGAAGTCCCCTAACTCGGTGGAGGGGCTTCATTTTTCTGCACTGGCTACAACAAAAGGAAAAGATTTGGGCTTCGACATTAACTAGTGCTTGGCTGAGTAAAACGGATAGGAGAAGACGAATTAAAACATGACGATGAGAAAGAGCAAAAGCTGTGTTGCTGCAGGAGCTGACCTAGAACCGGTCTGACAAGCAACACCTTCAATTGCAGCAGCTCTAGGGAGAGCAGAAAGCGCAGCTGCACCCTTGAACCAAACTAAGGCCATCATGAGCCCCAGCTGCATCCAGGGAGCAAAAAAGGTTATATAGCCGGTGGAGGAGGTCTGCTTTTTTTCCTTTGCTGCTGGCTGGGCATGCTTGGTTCCCTGTAGGAGCCCCTGAGAAGCAGGCAGTGAGCTCTGCTACTTCAGGAGATGAAATGAGACTTGTAATGGATACAGGAGCTAATTTTGAACCCTGCAAAGTGCGCAGCAGTGCTGTGACCCTCTTGCTGGGCAGCTCTTGTCCCTGTCAGGCAAGTGTTGTTCTGCCCAACTGGTAAGTCTGCAAATCTCTGATTTTCACGTGGTAGAAAGTGCTGCAGCTTGAAAGGTCTGTTTGGTGCAGCTGTAGCTATTTTTGTGGCTCTGTATGTTGGTATTTTAAGCTAGGTGGGCACAGGGCTGTCTTTAGAAATACGTTCTCTTTTACCCTAGAAACTGGAGTTAAATAAGGCCATAATTTTTAAAAATTGCTGTTGCCCTGATAACAGTCTAACAACTGGCAAAGTTTGCTATTTCTTTAAAGGCATTTTTTCCTTCCTGCAACCTCGCAAGCGTCAATTTGCCAGGCAGCTATTAAAACATTGCGCCTGCCAAGCGCGAGAGGATTATTCTGGCACCAGCTCTCCGCTAATATTAACTGGCCTGTGTTAAGGTCACCATGGCTGAGGCTGTGGCGAAAGCAGTTTTTGAAAGGCAGCTGCCGGCTTGTTCACCTCCTGCCTCCGGCTTCTCAGTTCTCCCCACCCTGCCTCCACTGCAGCTTAGCTCTCTGCTTTACTTTTTTTTTTTTAATCGCTGCAGCCCGTTGAAATATCATGCAAATGATATCTACCTTTATTAACGCCCCGGCGTGCTCGTGACGCACGACAGCTTTTGATGCAGGAAACAAAAAAAATTACCCCGAGGTGCGCGGGGAAGCGGGATGCGGCCCAAACTTCTCCGCCAACGGAGCTTCTCGCCCTTTAAGAAAAAGCCCGCAGTAATTTTCCATTACCCTGCACGGTCTTGTCTACGTGGCAAGAATTGTTTGTGGAGACTGGAGCATCACGGGTGAGGCGCAAGCCCCGATCCGGCTGCCGTTGCTTGGCTACGCGCTCGGCACGTCGGCAGCGCGCCAGGCTCCTGGGAAGCACCTTTGTTCCCAAGAAGGGATTTGAGTTGCGTTTTCATGCCGAAGGCAGGGGACAAACGCTGCGTTTCTCAAGCAGCCTGGCAGAACTGGGGGTTCCGAATAGCGTGAGCCAGACGAAATACTCAGTAATAATTATGTGCTCGGGGTCCGTCTCCCGTGATGTTTTCTCCGCCTTTGCAGGAGGAAATGTCTCGTAACGAGCTCACAGTGTTTGCCGTTGGGCTGATGGTAATAGTCACTTCATCGAGGCAGTGCGCTGAACTCGGGAGAAATAACGTCAGCAAAATCTCCCTGTGCTTCTGTTGTTTCCATCTAATAAACTAGATGGATGGTTGTTGTTCCAAAACTTGATAAACAGGTATTATTTTTCTTTAATGTAAGCTCTGGAGTCCTGACAGGCGAGTCTCTGCTCTAGCCCGCTGAGGGTTGTCTGAAATGCCTGAGATATTTCAAATGCCACCAGCAGAATCTGCGGCAGCGTGGTGGATCTGTCTGCGTGCCTCCCCTGCTCGCTGGGGTTAGGCTTCAAGTACGGCAGCAGCATTAATGCAACAGGCGTTCTCATGATGTCTCCAGCATGGCTTCAGCTCCAGGAGAGTTTATTTTATTTGTATGAGGCCCGATTCTTCCATTAATAACACAGCTTTGTGCTCCACTGCTAGCAGCCTGCGTTGTCTAAGACTCTCCCTGCACCAGCAGCCAAACCTCTGCTAATAATTGTTAAGCAAACGAATCCTCCCTGTTAGGTAACGCTGCCATTTGCTTTCTGCAGCAGCTCCAGGTGCCCTCAGGAGCTGGACCCCAGGAGAAATGAATGAACATGTTCTTCTGGGGTATCTGGCTACCACTGGAAACCTGAGAGTTTAAAATCTTGGTATAGGGTGGAATACACTGAGCGTCAGCCTTAATTTTGCTTCGTGGAGTATGAAGCCAGAAGGGAATGTTATGCTTATAGTCTGGCATCCTCCATCACACAGATTAACAAACCTCACCCAGCAGAGCCCTGGCACAGCTACAGAGGGGACCACCTACCCAGCCTTGCTCCCTGGGGGGCTCCAGATGAGCTGTGGCTTTGAGACATCTCTCCCTGGGCATCAGCCCTACCTGCAGTCCAATCACCCAGCAATGTTTATCTCCTGACCACTGCCTCTCTGAGGTTTATGGTTTAAAGATGTAGCTTCCTGGAGTTTCTCTTGAAAATTAGCAATGTTCTCTGCTTGCTGTGCTCTTTTTTTGGCTCTGTTTCCTCACATCCAGCCCTTCTGCTGGCTCTGTGGCTGCCACCCAGCAGCTCAGCTGCCATCTGGGGACCTACATAGTGCTCCCCATGCCCCAGAGAGCAGGAAGGGTGGAGCTGGGCATGTTTAGCAGCTTGGCTGCACGCTGTCTGTCATCTGGAATATGCTTGTCCTTCATCAGCAGAAGTCTGTGCTGTATGATGATAATGACTGAGCAGATGTTTAGGATGGTGTTTCTGTACCCCTAGGTCAAAGTTTCCCATATGGATAACCTGATGGTTAGAAAGAGCTGCTTATCCACCTTCCACACTGCTTAGCTCGCTGTTTGGTTAACTTTGACTTGTCTTATCTGTCCTCGGATTGTTATTTGTTTGTTGTTATATTTTAAAAAAGAGTCAGCTACTGCCTCAGCAATTTTAGAAACTGTTGGTATCTAAGAAAAGAGGAGTTTGGCTCTTGAAAAGCAATTGTTAGCAGCAGTCCGTTTTCTTTTTGTTGTATTTTCACATGTGAAAAGCAGAATGTGTGAACTCTTGAATCTTTTCAATTAGGCAAGCCAGCACAGAGGCTTGCGGAGGAGGATCTCTTTTTAAAATACGTTTGGCCCTGTGCTGTCTGCTCCAATGTGCCACCACCAAGCACAGCTTGCCTTTGCTCAGGCTTTGCTCCCCACGATACGAGGCGGAGGGTCCAGTCTGCCAGGAGGAGGGTTTGCTCCCCTCATTTGAGCAGTTAGGAATGTGGGTGAGTCACAGCCTCATTTGAGGAATGAAACCTTCCATCCCAGTTTCTTACGCCTTTGTTTGCTTTTAGAACTGCAGCCTTGCTGAAGGTAACTCGGGCTCCCGTGGCTCCTCTGTGGCTCAGTCTTAACATCTGGTTTCACGTTTTGTATTTCCTTCTTAAAAGCACATAGATGAAACCACATCTTTCTGTGTGCGCTCAGAAATCCATAGGATCCAGCAGACCTTAGGAGATCAGAGCAGGCAGAGCTACTTCTGTCCCCAGCGAACAAGGCTCAGCCCAACCGGTGCAGCAGGGTGGAGTTCTTCTACAGCAACGTCGCTAATTAAAATTGTGGCAATTTCCAGATACAAAATTAGAACAGTCTTTGAGGACAGTTTGTTTCGGGAAGGCAGGAAAAGCAGAGAAGGAAAGATCATGTAGGAGAAGCAGAAAAAAAACACAGCACAATTTTCTAACTTTCTTGCTTTCAACTATTTGATTAAGCTTAGGGACCTGTGGCCATTTTGTGAATGAACGATCTGATTTTGAAGGTTTTAAATGTCTCAAATGATATCATAGAATCATAGAATAATTAAGGCTGGAAAAGACCTCTTAGATCATCAAGTCCAGCCTATGACCTACCACCACCACTCGCTACCTTTGAAAGTAAGGTCCCTACTTCATGTGGGTGCTCAAGTTTGAATTTAGGTTCTTTCTTTTATGTTTTGCAGATTGAAAAATAAGAGCTGTTAAAAGACTTTTTTTTACATACGTTGCGCCTTCTTCCTTTACCGCAATTTGACATCTAAAATGGATATTTTTTTTTCCCTTCCACATATGATAGATAGCTTTCATTCTTGGTGTTTTTACACTTTGATATAAGTCTGCCAGTTATTCCCAAAAGCTCAGTGTATTTATTCCACAGCAAGCACGTGACTCATGTGACTGCATAATTATATCAAAATGAATTTGGGGTCCTTTTGTTGCAAAATGTTCTAGGGCTATGGATACGGTTTGAATGCCTGATAAGCTCCGAGTATTGAGATTACAAGAAAAACTATTTGCAAAATCCTATGGATTAAGGTCATGCATGAGATATTTAACTCTCTCTCCCGCAAGGTTTGATTGCAAGATACAGCCTCCTCCCACTGACTTCTTAAAATGAGAGAGCCTGGAAAAATTGACCAGATTCTGTCAAACTTGCTTTGCTGCTAAAGGAGCTGGAGGTGTTGAAGAAACAGGAGATGGTGAGGAAAGGAAGAAGCATGGACCAGGAGGGTCAAAATCCCTGCTGGCTCGCAGCTTGAAAGCAAGGAGCGTCACCAAGATGACTCTTTCTGCCAGAATTTGATCCACTCTAGAATTAACTATATTGGAAGAGGCAGCTTTTCCTCAGCCAGTGGGAGGTGTCCCTGCCTCTGGCAAGGGGTTTGGACTAGATGATCTTTAAGGTCCTTTCCAACCCAAACCATTCTAGGTTTCTTTGTTGCTGTGATGGCAGCAGTGTTTCAAAGCTGTGGTTGGGACCAAGGCTCCGTTAGGCTGGGCATTAAGCATGTGTGTCCTTGCAAGTAAAAGATTCAAGGTGAGGACGGGAGATGTGTGGAGAGCAGAGGGGGCACCTTGGCTCTGTGGAAATTGAGTTGTAGGGGTTTTCCCCCCAGACACAGATATGATTGGACAATACACAACAGAGCCTTGACTTGATGGAAGGCAAAATTGGCATTGTGGTCTGTGGGCCAGCCAGTCCCTGAGGCACTGAGGACCACTGCTCACCTCTCTATCTGCCAGGAGCTGATTTAGTTTTCTTTAACAGAGGTTGCTGTTCTTCTTCTGCTTGGATTTGTTCTGAGATCACCAGATCTTTTTTTACCCACCGAGCTTCTGAAAATCATCTGCTGGGAATCGCTTCCAGTAACTGATTCCGATGTCCAAATGATGTATATCCTTATGTTTTGAACAGTTAAATAACGATCAGCTGGACACAATCCTTCTCAACTAACCTGTGGATGTAGCAGCTTCACCCTGTTGCAGACACTATTTGTCTCTCCTGTCCTTCCTCATGCCTGTATCTAGGGTATTGCTGCTGCTTGACTGCATGTCCCAAGGGAGCCTGGCGGTGTTTGTGCAAACTCGACTGGGCTGAGAAAGGGGTGGAGAAATGCAGTTCTCTGCCCAGGATATATTTAGTGAATGCAGCTGTGGGAGGCAACGGGAACAAGAGAGCCCTTGTGTTGCCAGAGCTCTGACAGCTCACATGCCTATATAATCTATTTTTCTTAGCAATACATTTCTCCCCCTCCCCTACAGTGTTTTTAATTTGAATGTAAAGTTATACTTTAGTTAGAATTCTTCCTGGAGCTGAAAAGCGAGATGAGTTACAGTGCCAGCTTGCTATAGCCCCTTCAAGGGGAGCAGCACACAACATCCATGTGGACTGGACCTTCTCCATGGCAAGCAGGGAGATTTGACTTGGTTTTCATCCATTAGAGAGGCCAGTGGTGTAGGAATATGCCTTCCATGTACACTGCAGTGCTTGCTTGGACTGGAAGCAGACCTGCAGCACTAGTATGACTTCTCCCAAGCAAATAAACTCTGCTTCTTGCTAGGGCTGATGAGCTGAGGTGGAGAGCATGCTTTCAGTATGCCAGGGCTGCACAAACCCTGCAGGTCTTCCTGGCATCTGTGGGAGTCTGATCCAATATTCACCAGTATAAAAAAAGGGAGTATAAAAATAGGTTTACTGAACCGCTGGGTCAAGTGAGAGCGTGTTACTCTGCATTAGGACTAATTTGTCTGTACTACCCAGCCATGTTCAGACTTGCCTCTGGAGAGCAAGACCGAGGCTGGGAATTCCCCATGCAGCTTCTTCCCTGGCTTGTTCAGCAGTGCGCAACAAGCCGCAAGCTACTCTGCCTTGGGTGTTAGAAGTTTATGACAAATTGAACTACAGAATATAACAACAGCTATTTGGGGGGGTGGAGGAGGTGGGTATTGTTCTCAGGCAGTTAAGGGATTAGAAAAACAAGACTGGTGGCAGAGAGGTCCAAAATCTGTGTTGAGCCAGAGGATGATGGAGGTGTATACATTTAGAGACAGACAGGCTATGCCATCCCTCTCTTAGAGCTTGCCCCACCTTACAGTGTTTTTCCATCTGCAGCAGCGTTGCTGGGAGAGGCTGAAATGACAGAGCCAGGTTTCCTCTGCCAGGGCAGCACCCTGACCCTTCCCACCCCTGTTCCCACGACAGGGACTCATATCCAATGCAGCTCTGTGGGTGGCTTTCCCAGTTCCACCACCGGCTGGCACAGATCCTGAAACATATCCTGCTTTTATTAAAATTGTGCCGTGTATGTGTTCTGGATAGAGCTGCCCCACCTCGGCGCGCTATGATCTAGCGGAGTTTCAGTGGACAGTTTGTGTATCGGAAGCATTTAGTACTAAAGTGTAGAAAAACGCATCTAGGAAGAAATCTACTCTGAGCTCGGTGCCCTGGGTACCCCCGCAGTCTTTTCTGTCTCTAGTCTCGCTGAGTCTGTGCCTGAGACTTGAGTTGTTTCAGCAGTTCAATGGTTAACTTCAGGACTAATTGGCTCTGAGAGCTCTAGTCCTTTGCAACAGATTATTGGCATGCTGGTAAGAGCAGCTCCCTTCCTCCCTTCCCCCATCATTATAAAAACATGTAGTGGAGCGAGAAACCAAATACCACATGGCTCTCTCCACGGAGCCCATCAGGGCTCCAGCTCAGTGCGGAGCACAAAAGTCCCTTTATATTTGGGAAGCGGAGAGAGAAAATTCTGGAAACGCAAGATCGCGGTGATACCAGCTGAATCAGCAGATTTCTTTGCACTGTACAGGACGCCGGAGTCCAGAGCCCCGTGTCCCAGCCCAGCACTCGCCCCACGCCAGTGTGGAGAAGAGTCTCGGGTGTTGTCTAAAATGGGAAAAGCTGGTGGATGCACAAGGAGAGGAGAGCTTTACGCTCCCCATCGCTTCTTTATCCGGTTATGGCTTTACAGAGGGCTCTCGGGACTCCTGGAGGGACTGAATGTAAAGAGAGAAAAATGAAAGCTTAAAAAAAAATCTGTTAAGAAAAGACCAAAGTTGTATTTGTGGTTTCCCGCGGCCGCGGGTGTGTGCAGGCAGCTGGCTGCAGAGGCAGTCGCCATTTCATGAAGCAGCATTAATGCAGCGGGAGGAGACATGTTGTGATCACGGGAGGTTGTCTTTTAAGGTTTTCCTCCTTGGTTTTAATGCAGAGGCTTATTCGTTCTGCCTTCCCCCTCTTGCAGTCCAAAGGTTTAGATTATTTTTTTTTTAAGCTTAAGGTAAAAAAAGTAATAATAAGAAGTAAGAAAAACAAAGGGGAAAGAGGAATAGTGCTCCTGAAGGGATTACAGTGTGCAACCAAAATCAGGTCTCTTTCCCAGAGACCTGAAAAATTTTAGAGGTGTAAACGTGGTTCTAAAAATGCCACCAAGCTTGTAGCGAAGGGAGCCAGGGTGGTAACGCGGCTGCGCACCCGGCATCGCAGAGGCATAGCTGAGGTGTTTGGGGAAATGTAGCGTATCAGGTGTGTTTTAAACAGTGTTTGTTGCTACTATGCAAATGTCTGAGTGGTCTGTGCGCACACCATACTGGCCCATTCTGCTTTGCACAGGCTGACTTGACCTCTAGGTATCGAGGTCTTAGTTCTCATCTAAACTCTCCGGCTGCTGCTAGTGCTGCGGAACCGCTCATCTGATCAAAAGAGGAAACACTGACTGTGGCAGGAGCGAGGTCAGACTGAATCCTCCTCACTGCAAAACTCTTAAAGCAAGCAACAGCTCTTTTTTGCTGTTAAGGGTTTTCAGTGTTGGAGTTTACTCCTTCCACTCCAGGATCCTTCACCTGCAAGATACATTATAAGGCTCATTTGTTTAACAAGTCTAGGGGAGCTGGGAGAGGGAGCATTAGTGCTGGCGTTTGGGAATACAGGCGATAGTGCTGCATTTGATTTTGGTTTCGTGTCATTATTTTCTGCTTTCAGAGTCTGGAAAAGCTGCTCATTTATTTTTCATGTAGCTGTATTTTTATCCTGGCTGCTTAAGGAGGCAGGGCTTATGGAATCGTGCTGTTAGAGGCCTGGAGCTTTTGATCTGATGCTCAGTTTCATCAAATTTTAGTTCCAGCTCTTCTGCACTTGGGAGGTTTGTGGGTTAGAGACAAATCAGTGGTTCTGCTAAAGAACAAAGTACAAAATAAGTGCTAAGGTCTCTTCTGCTTTCCTTGCTGACCAAGCAACTAGCATCTCTATGCCAGCTGACCAGTCAGTAATGTATAGCCCAGAAATATCGCAGCCTCTGCCCACACATGGCACAGGAATGGGGATGCTGCAGCGATGCAGGGCTTACTGCATACGTAACTGCTGGCTGTCAGGAAAGCAGGCCTTGTTGCTTCAGCTGCTCACAAGACTTGGTAACTGTGATATTCAAATCCACATTAGCAGTGCAAGAAGTATTAGTCATATTTAAAACCAAGAGTAAGTCAGTTCACTCTGCGTTAGCTGCAGATGGATTTTGCAAGGTCTTTGATCTCCTTGCTGTGGGTCTAAGAGTGTCTTCCTTTCAAGCCTGTCACCTGCAAATACAGAAATTACAGAAAAGCAATGTAAAGAAACCCTGTTGCCAAGATCATTATTTACTTGATTGCCCTTTTGTACTGTTAAGGTTACACTAAATCTGCAGGTTAAATGTAACCTGAACACAGGGTGCACTGGTGACCAGCAACACAGAGTACTGAGCTCCAGAACGAAGTTCATCCACATCTTTGACATGTTCATGTAAGACTGCATTATAATAATAATATAAAGCATAAAATAATTTTTATATATAAAATACTTTTTCCAACATATACTACTAATGCACCTTTCTGAACACCTGCATTGGTTGGACTTGATGATTTCTAGAGGTGCCTTCCAACACCTGCCAGTCTGTGATTCTATGAATTAAGTTATATTTTCTCTTAACCTCATTTTATTAATGTCGCTTGAGTAGACTTCAATTTGATTTTTAGTTTCAGTTTTGATTAGCTTTAGTGTGTGTGTATATATATACATAAGACATTTCTTTACGAATCTTTTGACCAGAACAGTTTTCATTCATGCCTCAAAAGTACTGCCCTCGAATATTCATTATCATCATCTGATATGCCAGGCAGGAACACAGTGTCTTAGTAATTGAAGTTTAAGTGGGGAAAAAAGACAGTTATTGAAGTCCAAGTGTTTGAATCATAACATAAACAAAAGTGAAAATTATTTGAGCATCTGGCTTTGTCTCCTGCACATAAAACTCACGTTCCCCATACAGTTTTTCCACCAAAGTGTTCTATGGTCTCCTTTATCTTACACATTAAGTCTGAGTGTTCAAATGTACTGTTTATTACCAGTAATATGTGTGTCTTGTTACAAGAAAATTTTAGATAGTTTCCCACTTTAACACATTTTATTTTGATCTATTTGCTTCACTTAAGTAACATTTGGCCTCTTGATAATCAATATTCTGTTTTATTGAAAGGTTTTAAAGGTGTGCTGAAGGAGATGAATAAGGTGAAGTATCTAGCACAGTATAGTTCATGTTATTCCTTTTGCCATTAGTGAGACAAACAGGCAAGAAAAAGAAATGTTGGGGAAAATACAAATAATAATGATGCAATTATACCTATGTGTGCAGAACTACGTGCTTGCTTCTAGTCTTGAAATGTTGACCTCTGCTTTATGTTCTCTTTCCGTCTTATGGACTGGGCTAGTTCATTCCAGTTGCATTTCCTGAGTACTGACACACATGGTCATTCCTAAATTCACTTCACGTGC
>WEIS01098956.1:0-16072 GCA_013389965.1 Todus mexicanus
AACCCAAACCATTCTAAGATTCTCTATTTCCCAAAAAATGCTGTATGTTGTTGTTTTTTCCTTAAAGACAGGGAGAAAACCCCCCGCCATCCAGCAGCTCCGTTTCCATATGTAAAGGGACAGTAGCAAACCAGAAACTGAGGAAGTGTAATTGAAGGTTGATCGTTAAATTACAGAAAGAAATTTGGCAAGTGGCCTTTCAAGAGCACTTCCAGAAATTATTGTAATTCATATGTCTAGTTTGGAGAGCAGAGACCTTCCAGGGCGTCACTTACCAAAGAGCTGTTAAAATACACAATCTTAAGCACGTGGAATTTTGCCCAGTAGCTCTTACTGGAGTTGAATAAAGCTACTTGCATAGGAACTGCAGAACTAAGCCTCTCAACAGACTGTTTCAGCTTACTACATCAAAAAGCAATTGTGGAAGCATCTTACCAGATGCGTTTTCTTTTCCTTTGGTGTCTTGGGCAGTTTCATTTTCGGGGTATGGCAGTTCTACAAGAAGATATTTGTCCACGGGCATAGAAGCAGGACGTGCTTGCAGGCTCCGGCTGGTACGCCTCACAACTCCTTCTTTCAAGTCTACCGGTTCAGATGCACTGTCTTTAATTTCAGTAGCTTCCAGGAAGCCCATCTTACTTTTCTTTCTACCTTTTGCCGGTGCACTGGCTGTGCGCCGGAGAATTCGATCACCAATAGATCGCTTCCGTATATAGTGCCCGCTGGTTTCAGCAGAACTGTGCTTAGGGTTCTTGTTAAACAACCCTCTGAGTCCTATCAGCTGCTTATTCTGAAAGAAAAGAAGAATAATCAGAGCTTCAAGTGAGTTGAGGCTGTTATATAACAGGTACAACAGGAAGGGCTGCTCTCAGAGTTCATGAATGATGAAGACAAAGCTAAAAATGCAGCAAAGCAAAAATTCACACCGAGCAATTCACATCTACTCTGACCAAGGAACTATGAGCACAGGTCTCCATGAATTCATGCACGTCTGTATTTCTCCTCATTAGGATGGCAGCCTGCCACAACTACAGGAGAAGTTTGCTCAGAGTCTCCTGATCAGAGGTGACAAGACTGTAAGAAGTGCGCTGCAGCGACAGGCTACGCATTAACTTGGAGCTTTATGCGTGGGCTTCATCAAAGCAATATTCAAATGCTTCAGAGTCTGAATGAAGAATGATGCAAGTTTGGTAGTTGCAGATCATGCGATAAGGAACCATTCGGAAAATCTGTGCCCAGCAAGTGCAAAGTGCATGCCAACGGAGTCTACCTTTGTGGCTCCTAGAAAGTGCAATATTGTGTAACTGGGATTGAGGATTAAAGGGCTCCACTGAAAGGCAAAAAAAAATACAGATACATTTGGCTAATGTTTTCAACACTGCGACGCAAGCAAATACGGTAACAGTACAGCAGCTGTAACTGCAGCCTCTCTACAGCAAATAATTCAGAACTTTTTCTTGGTCTAACGTCTGTCTATCTCAAATTTGTCCAGATATCCTCACTTACGAGGATGCAAATGTGCATTCAGTCTTGGTTTATACATCAGAAACAGTAATACAGCCCATCAGTAAAGCAAGCACTAGATGAACAGACTAAGTGATACATAGATCACGTCTCAATGGGTCTTTCCCCTTCTCATCTTCCTTTGTTCTCCCTTCAAAGTTACTCTTTACTATTTTTCTCGAGTATATTTCTTCTTTGAAGAGCACATGAGCTCCCCTACAGCCTATCACCAAAACCTTAACATCTTTGTGCTAGTTATCTCCAATGGCCTCTGGCAGCTGAAGCAGAAATGCAAAGAAAAAGCACTGTGCTTTTACTTTCATTTAAAAACAAAAACATTTAAAAATTATTAATCTGGCAGAAAAGCAAGATGCATGCCCGAAAACCTAAAAGGTTTAAAGTCTAAATGAGCTGCCAAAAATAGCTTGTCAAACACCACGTTCTGGCGCAGTTGCAGTTCTCAAGACTTACTTGTGAAATCAACCTAGTTTAACACACTGACGAAACGCACGCACTGTGTCCAGAGGCGATAATTATTAGGTGCTCATGGCAAGAACATTCAGAGGTACCCGCTCGCTAAGACTAGAGCAGCGGCATGGGATGCTTTCCGTGCTGATCACCTGCCAGGAACCCCCCCCACACACCATGAGCTTCATCCTCCTGCCTCCTGAGCACACACCGGCAGCACGTCTGCGCCGTTACTGGGGTGTCCCAGCTGCAGAGAGCCCAGGCCCAGCGCTTTACCGGACAGGGGTGTGCTGGGAGTGGGCGCCCTGGCTCAGCGCTCCTCAGACAAAACACTAGGAGTAAAAAACTGCATTTTGCTTCCTTCAGCACGCTGATGCTTAGCAGTGTATGCAGATACCTATGGAGATAGGGGTATAAACGAAGACATCAAGCTGAGGGCGATAGCGCGATGTCTGTCTCTCTTCTTCTTTGCCGTAGGATCTGAATCATTTGTTTAAACTTCATTACTGCTCAGTGCCAGAGAGAGCCGGGCACTGCTAATCCCGCGTACCAAACGCCACGAGCCTGAGCTGTGAGAATCATTTAGAGACCGCACAAATCCTGTAGGGCTCCGTGGCATATTCAAATCCACTTTTGTCAGAAGAATTAAAACAAGCAAACAAAAAGTTATAGAAGATGTAGATTTCCGGCTATACCCACCTTTCCGTAGATCTCATTAATGGTTATATGAACAAATATGGATGCTTCTGGCAGGCCTTCCAAATACACATGACGATAACCTAGTAAAACAAAAATATCACACCACAAATCATCAACGGTTCGCATTTTATGCACAACTGGCAGCGACTGTCTATAAAAGTGAAATGCATACAGTCAGCTGCCTTTGGTAATACTTCCTAAGTTCTCCCAAGTTTTCCAAACCTCCCAGTACAAATCGCTTCCAACTTACAAATAAGACACCAGCAGTAATTTCCAAAAACACAGACATCCAAACTCCCTCAAGTGACAGCGAATATACCACCCTAAGGTACCAGGAGAATGCTCCAAGCTCACACATGAAGTCTCACGGATATAAATTTACATCTTAGGCTGATAATCTGATCTCAGACTTCAAGTTCCAAGGCGTTTGCTCCTCAGTCAGATTTCCAAGTCAAGGAAAGCGAGCGGGACTAACCAGGCACAAGACTGCTAAAAGCCAGAGTTCTTTGTCCAACGAAGTCTCGCCCAATAGGATCATGGTCCCAGACCAGAAATCGCACCAAAGCGATTTCGGGCATGTGGACGGTAAAAGTGAGCGTTTCCTCCCAAACAGGATTAAACCCTGTAAAACCAACAGAGCAGAAATCTTGGTAAAACAAGTCCCCAGCAAGCACTCGCCTCGATTCTCATGCTGTGCAGCAAGAGGCGTAAGAATCAAGCAGCCCAAATACACAAGTGAAAACTCATTCCTTACTGCTCATCTAGATCCAGGCACCCTCAGTCTCCATTATGTAAGTAATTAAAAGCGAGAGATCTGTCTCTTGGACTGCTTTCACAAACTAATGGTTCTGGCTGGGTAGCTGGCAGGGATACCGAGGCAAGCGGTTGTTTCCAGAGCTATGGAAGGCTAAAGGCAGACTAAACCAAACAGGAACTACCTCCTTTCCCCATGGTTTTGCAGCTGCCTATGAGCTCTGATGGCCACTTCTCCTGCTGCAACTGGCCAGCCCGCTCTGCCACTCATCTCCTGCCCAGGAAGGCTGAGGTGGCAGTGAAACTGCCCAGGACACGATTTGTTTTCATTGCATTTGACGTTATACGCGTATTTTATACACATTTGAATAATAGTAATAATAATACTAATACTACTACTACTACTAATAATAATAATAATTTGAGACTTCTGTATAAAGGAGATTTAAGAACAATCCAGGAGAAAGATCTTGCGGTGAACAGTTCTTGTCCTTCACCTCTAGCTTGTCTGTCTCCCCACACCACAAATTCAGGATTAATTTGTTAAAATACAATCACAGATTTCATCAGATAAGCTTGGCAATTTAGAAGGTAATAACAGATAAGAAATAATTTTTAATTATTTAATGCTTTACACTAAGAAGAGGCAATCAGCTAGATTATCTTACCGTTGTCGTCAACCACCCTGGTCTGATCTTTACAGCAGTCAACAGGTAACCCAATAATTTCCACCTCAACAAAGGGATCTATAATCTATTGTTTAAAAACAAAGTATTTTAAAAGCCAGCCAATGATACAAGTGAAGGTCAATTTCAAATAAAACTCATGCGGAGGACAAATTTAAATTCATATCGATTCATATGAATTTTCAAGCAGCACAATCATAGGAAATGGCTTCATGAGGTATAAGCTGATGTATGGTTTGTAGCCTCAGGAGCTATGGGCAGCTATGACTCATTTTCAAAGAAGTAAAGTCACCCTCAAAACACAAAACAAATCAGTTTTTAAACGTCACGTGTAGGATACGGATTCTGTGGGAAAATGCGGTATTTAGTGACCAGAAGCTTGACAATACCTGAAATTTATTGGAGTATTTAAAGAAGGAGAAAGCTTATTTGAGTCACACGCTGCCCTGTAACTCCAGGACCCCTCGAGGAAGCGTCTGCTGGTATCAGAGCATCTTACCTCCCCTCTGTCCCCTAACATGGAGTCAGGAGGCTTGGGTAGCTGCTGCCCACTGATGATTTTCAGAATAAGCTGCTTTTTAGGACTGGCAGGGAGCGGATCAGCAGAGTAGGGGTTGAATGTGCCTAGAAGATGGCAAGGAATAGATCTATAACAACAGCAAGAGATTGCATGCTAGTATTTACACAGTCTAAAAGGTATGACTGCATGGAAATACCAGAGATTCTACGTTATGTTCTTACTGTCCTTTACTGGGTCTTCCCAACTTCACCACAAAGTCACTTTCTGAACGGCCTGACCCTTACAGTAATAAACGTAGAGTGGGACGTTACCTTTGCACATCTGCTGAGGTTTGAGGACATAACCACAGTTGCCGTTCACCCTAAATTTTGCTTCATTTAATTGCATGACGCGTCCCTCAGACTGGTAGTTTAGTGCCACTGTTGAAAGAGAAAACTCAGGTGTCATCGCTAAAGATAACACTGACTCAGCGCACGCACAAGAACTGGGCTGTAAGTTTGCCACGCCACACCTACCTAACTGGCAACCAACATTCCAGTAAGGTAAGGGATTGAAATTGCTGGAGTCGATTCGGTAGGCTGACGGGTACACCCTTGTAAGTTGTTTTTGGTTGTAGAGCATAAACTGCTCCGCCTTCTGCTGCACTGCCTGGTGGGCTCTCGTCTCGCTGAATGACAGCACGTTCCCCGTTGATCCTGTGTGTGGGGTTAAACCAACAAACCAGTTACAAAGCAACCCCAGGAGGAGGGGCCTGAGCTCAGATGTCAGTTATACTGGTATTTAGCAAGACAAACTCGAGGTTTAGTCCAAAGTCACAGGGATAGATTGTTTTGTCGTATGCAGATCATGTACATTGCATTACTGAAGGCACCAGCGACCCCTTGCAGGAGCATCTTTTGTTCTACTCTCAAGTTTCCAGACTTAAAAGGAAAGCCAAGTAAGAGTTCGAGCTAATTGCCAGGGCCTTTTGTCCTCCAGAACCCCAGACACGGCTGCTGTGAAGAATCTATAGAGAAGTCTACCCCTGGCAGCATGACCAACGCTATCTTGCTGGAGAGCTCACAGCCAAGGGAAAGCCATGCCCAGCAGGGCTCCGAATTTGCTCTTGTCCTTGTAGCTCATTAACAGCAGCACTCAACCCATTCATCTCCTGCACAAGTTTCTGCAAACGTCTCCTTTCTCTAAATAACCCAAGCAATCTCTTCCAATCCCTCAGAGCATTTTATGCCCTTTGGCAGACCCCTTGGATCAGCCCTCTGGGAGAAAGACTGACCAGAAGACTTTCCTAGGCGAGAACGTCCGACTTCAAGGGAGCACTCAGACCAACCCAGCAGTACCAGCTCTCCATACCCACCTCACAGATTCCTCGGGAACTTTCTCAATTTCCATTTTGCCTCTAATGTGTTTAGTGAAACTGCTGCATCACCTCTATTTACCGCAATTCAAACCAATCACATTACTAAATACCACTAAAAATTGATGGGAGTTAAAAGATGATGTCAAATTCCATAAAACCGTGAAAACAGGGAAGGGTTCTTCCGGGAAAGCCTTTTCAAAACTGCTACTAAGATAAGAATTCTGTAAGAAACCAAAGGAAAGGCTATTTCCTAGGGAAGGCAAAGGTGGTGCTTTAGTCTTTCTCCATGGTCAAGCGAAAGGAACAGGTAGCTAACTACTCTGCTATTAAAATACCTTTGAAAAACAAGGGAAACCTTGAGAATACACATATTTCCTATCCAAAAAGAGAAAAGAAAGAGGCAGGTGCAAGTCTGGTGCCAGCAGCCTTACCGTCATCTACTATATCCTGGGCTGCCACAGAGTTCGTGTACACCACTAGGTCCGACAGAGCTCGGCACAGCTTCACCGTTTTCCTCCGCCGAGTCAGCCTGCTGAGTTACATTTAACATACAAAACAAATTGAGATTTACTTTTTTTTTCAATATTTAAAGCATATTTCAATCCCCCTTCCTGTTCTTTTCTTTTCACCAGTAACTACGAACAGGGAACCGCTTGTGGGTAACCTCCTCAGAGGGCTCTGAGGTGACTGTTCCCTTTGCACCTCTATAGTGACGCTGCACAAACAAAATTTCCCATTTCAGACGTAATGAAATAGCTGCACCGTGGCTCTCCTGATCAAAACCGGGGCAGACGGCTCTGAGCTGTATCTGAAAACAGAGCATTTCAGTAACAACAAATGCATTCTCAGTGGCACTTTTTTGATTGCTTTTTCCTTACGTTCTCGGATGTAATAAAGTCGGCTGGGCTCTGGCGCACCCTTATTTAGCCTAAGCAGTTTCCTTTGAGCGGTGTTTACAGCAAGCAGAATGCAGATTGGCATTTTTCCATTAGAGGACTATTACTATCACACTTTTTTCCAGTTTAAGGGCAATTGCTATTTGCAACTATGAAAAGCTGAAGCAATCAGAACGTCGGGCTACAGCAGCCAGGGCAAAACGCACCCCAGCAACAGGGTCAGAAATGACCTGCTCTTCAGAACAGCCTTCCCCGAGGCAGTGACATGAATAGTGGGAGCAGTAACCACGCCTCCAGCTTTACCGGAGCCGTAAAACCGCGGCGATTCATCGCTCACCTGTGGAGCTGCCCCGCTTCCTTCCCACAAGAGGTTTCTTCCTCGTCTGATGCGCTGTGGGATTTGGCGGCTGCCTTCACAGCTTTCTGTGGGGAGAGAATCGAGCAGAGCCGTGTCCGATTATGGGCTGGGACTCTAAATTCCCATTCCTGTCCCGATGCCAGGTGGGCGGGTGAGCTGAGGCAGGTTCACCACACCAGACCAGTGTCCTACAAGGACACAGAATGAGCCCTGGGGGTTCGACAGCAGAAAACCCTGGAGGGTACATCAGGAGTTCCCGCCCATGAGAAGAAGGAAAGCCAACGCAAAGCAGCGTGCTCTGATCTCACTCCGTCTGCCTGCAAGGATGCGAGCCCACAGCCTCGGAGCAGGTTTATCTGCTGGTGAGCAGACAAGTCCAAGCCTGAAGCAAATTATCTCTGCAAACTGGTCAGTCCAAATTATCTCTGCAGACTGGCCAGTCCACTGCAGGCCACTGCGTATCCCGCAGCTTCCCTCCCGACACAAGGACCGCATCGCTCCAGTGCCTCCAGGACACTGGGAACTGCTCCTGCTGAAATGCTGAAGGATCGTGTCCTATTTAACGAAAAGTACCACACGGGAGGATCCAAACGTACAGCGCATTTTTTGCCCAGAGTCTGGGCAAAATTTTCAAACATCGTCAAGCATTCCAATTATTCTGAATCATTACAGTACAGAAAACAGCTACGAGAAAAAAGATTAAAATATCAAAAGCACCTTTTTGGCAAAGCGCTTATTATTTAACACAGCTTCCGAGTTCAACAATGCTACATCATTTGTAGCACTGACTAGAGCTTCAAGCGAGAGTTTCTTTAATTCCCTTCTCATTAAGAGATAATTAACAATGTAACTGAGAGCTCCTTACCCTTTTGCTCAGATGGCTAATTGAGCACAGATTTCTTTCCTCCTGCTGTGATACACCAGATAATTCAGTTTGCTGTGTTTAGCGCAGAAATAAAGTTGACTAGACTGGAAATCATTTGCATGGTTCAGCTCTGGAATCCAAAAGGTCTGCACTGTGGGTGTTTCCTGCAGTTAACTTCCAGGGATTGCCACCTATAGTGTCTTTGTCCCCCCACTGGCAGTATTTAAAGGGTTAATGAATGGATACCTCTGGCTAAAACATCACAAGTCAATATCCCTGGGTGGATAATTCTGCATCCGAAATGATATCAATAGTAACCACCCTTCCCAGGCATCCCCGTGGCTGGAAAAGCGCGATGGGGAGAGTTACTGGGCGCCCCTTGCCTCGGTCTACAATACAATCATTATCAAAAAACTAGAAAAGATAAAAATCTGTATGTACTCTGTCCAATTTTTTTCAGCAGAGATGAAGTGAAGGGGCTTTCCAGCCTGCTATACCCATAAGGGAATTAAATTAATGAAATTATTGACATACTTTCCAGCCCTCAGTGTAACGAGCAGCTTTCAGGGGTTGCCTTTTGCCTGACATCTCATCCCCCCTCATTTGCTTTCCCCGCAGCGAGCAGAGGTTACGGTGCGAGGTGTCCACTACCACGTGCACCGGGTACTTGCAGATCTCCACACATACCGAGTGAATAACGTGCACTGAGCTAAAGCTGATGAAGGAAATACGACCTCTTTAAACCAATGTAAGCTTATAATCAAAGTGTGAAAATGAGTCCTGGTATTGTCTGCCTTGAGAATTTATGAGGGCTCCTAGCTGGCTGCAGGGCAGATGAGCTGGTGGCTGATTAAGTTCTACGAAGTATTTCACAATCGTCGTCCTTTCCCAGTTTTCCTAATTCAGATGGTGTGTGCCCCCTGCTCGGCGGCAGCTTGCACCACAGATAGAGCTGAGGAGGAGTAGAGGCGTCGAGCGGGCTGGGAGCAGAGGGAGCCGCTGGTGGCACAGCCACTCGGCTGCAGACCCGCTGCTTGCCCCCAGACCCAGCAGCCTGCCTGCTGAGCTGCTCACTGACCCTGGGAGGAAGGAAGCTTCGCTTGAACCAGCTCATGCTGAGGCTACATGTGCAATAAATCCAAGCTTTGAGGTACCGTGGGAGTGTGGGAACAGGGTAGGCGGGCGACAGGAACACATTTGTCAGGATCTGGGAATGGGGTGAGACACGGGTGCCCTGTCCCGGCCGGTGCCTGCTCTGCCCGGCTGCAAAATGAAACCTCACATGCCTTTGAATTGTGCTCGCTCTTGCTTGGTTCAGTAGAGCCGCCGCAGGGAAGATCCAGCGAAGCAGACAATTTGACCCAGCAGCTACGCAAACACACAAATACCGTACGCAAACCCAGGAGGAGATCAGAGGAGAGCAGGTTTTCACAAAGCCGGAGCCCAGAGCCGGTGCTCAGCCCCAGCAGGCCCCGAAAGCAGGCGGAGAGAGACAGCACCAGCGCTGCACGTGGCACTGCTCAGGGCGTGACACGGGGTAAAACCAGACCCTGATTGAAACAAGCCTTGCCAGCCGTGTGAACAGGGGCCTGGAAAACAAGAATGCGTCAAGGCATTTGTCCACACTGCCCTGCTGCTGCTACAAGCTTGACCAGAAAATCAGGAATTCCACATCACTAGGGTGATCTTCTGGGGCAGGCAAGATCTGAGTTTGCACGATCATCTGGAGAGGTTTCTCCATACCAGTAGCAGCTAATGCTCTCGTGCACAGCAAGAGATATACCTAGTGTAACCACACAGCCTTTCCTCACCGCCCCCGTACACACCGTGCTTGTCTCAAGCAACAGAACACACCCAGTCTCTCTAGAGCACTCTCGGACCTGGAACAGCAAAATCTCATTTTACTTACTTTATGTTTTCCGAAGTTGCCCATCAATGATCGACTGTGGGACTTTTTTCCACCTTCTTTCGTGTCCAAGTTCTGTGCAGAGAAAGAACAATAAAAAGTATAACTAGATATCTTCTGAAGCATCTTTAAAGAGTTCGCTCAGCCTCTAAAAGACGTAGTCTCAAACTAATATAAGCTCTCGTGTGCCACCCTGATTCACTATTAGAAAAGTACAGTGATTGCAAGTGACAATAAAAGTGAATTCACCTCTAAACACAACATACCGATCTGTGAACACGAATTGAAACCTAATCTCTCATTACAGGACTGTTCCAATTTCTTTACACACTGGATAGCTTAGTGATCTTCTAACAGCCAAGAAAAATATTAACAGTCAAGACAACAACCAACCCTGCAGAAAAAAACAGGCAAGCAACAGCAAAACACAACAACATTTGAAAGCGTCCTTGGAAACAGCCACAAAGGAAAAGGGAGGAAAAACATAACATCCCCTAACAGCTAAATCTGGACTTCTCATGTAGGCAGCCTCAAGTCAGAGTTTCACATTTCTAGCCATGCCCCAAAACATCATCCTGATAATTCCTGGCAGCAGCTGGCTTTTTCTGTCAGAAAAACACATTTCTTCTTCTAAAGAGCAAGACAAAGACCTAAAGGTGCCAAAGAATATTCCCCCGGCGTTTCAGCAAGTCCTGTGAACTCCAGTTCTTCCCTGCTCATTGCTGAGTTGGAATTCACTTCTGGCTATTGTAACAACAAGGGCACTTCAGGTCCAGGAAAGTCAATAACCTCTGTATCTACATTGAAAGATTTGTTCCTAGCTCAGGCTGAAAGTTTCTGTAAAACGTAGAAGGAAACCTTAGTAGAAAAAGTACTTTTCTCCCTCAGATAAGACAGAGTTGGCAGTTTCAGCAGCAAACCCAAACTAGTACTAGTCTGCATCCAGTTGAGGTGACCGTGATACTAATGAATCGTGGCACCGATTCAGGCTGCTAACTCTTCACTGAGGTACTCGAAATTTGATAGATTTTATTGTTTTACAAAAATAGTTTGATGCCAAAAGGGAAAACAAACATACTGTTCTTGAATCAAAAGAGCCTGAAAAAAAGCGTCATGGAAGAACAGAACCTGGCTTCGGGCAATACAAGCACAACCCTGTGTTTTAGTTTGTACCAAAGCGCCATCAGCACAACAGGCAGGCAACGCTTCGTTATTGTGGCCAGCACCAAGGCAACAGAAAAAGGATCTTTCCCCAATAACCTGGACACAAACCAAATGGTCTGACACACGCTCCCAGTATTGGTACTTACTGAATGGGTTGCTCCCGAGTTTTACAAGCAATAAACTAGATTAGAACACATTGAGCCAACACGGCTCTACACAAGTGACCGTTCGATTCTTTCCTCAGATTTTTTTTCTGAAATGGTTCCAAGTTTTCATTCTGGATAAAAAAAACTCTCAGGAGCTGACCTGAAAAACGTGCAATATGTGGTTCTACGGCCTAATGCTGAGCAAAGCCCAGGAAGACGAAACACCCACATACCTGCTTCAGGTTAACGTTTAAACCCTCGTGCGTCGCCTTTAGCAGGGCTCTCACGGTGAAGCTGTCAGGATCTTCTTTGTCCCGGATTTGGGATTCTTTTATCAGAGATTCCAGTTTCGTTCTTATAAAAGATTCCACCTGGTGCTCGGTTGCACCATTACTCTGAAAAACAACAAGAAATCCACTTGAAGTAGATCATTATGTCCATCACTTCTGGGAGAGCCTGAGGGAGAATTACACACGCTTCAGGCCACACAGAGCTCCCGACATCTCCTTCCTCTGTGTAAGAAAAAGCTTCTTGCCTAATCCTGTCTGATTTTGCCTTTTCTGTCAGTGGCTTCCACTGCCATTTCCATTTCTCTTTCTCTCTTTACTCCTCCTGACGCAACTTACACAGCCTCGTGAAAGCACAACCCAAGTCCACTACGCAGATCACCCCGGAACCTGGCTCTGGTGTCAGCTCTTTGGTTCAAAACTGTCACACGTCTGACTTTCTCTTTCAGAAGCTGCCATGAATTCTCAGCTAACACACTCACACGCCTCCTCCACAGCATCGCACAGCCTGAGCTTCGTTAGATTCCTGCTCCAAGAAGGAGGAAGCAACTCCTGTTAACTACAGTCATATGGACTCTGCAGGCACAAACCAGCCCATGGTGCCCATGGGTGTGAGAAATGTAACATTCTGAATCACCAAGCAAGCTGATTTTATCCTGTGCTTCCAGCATTTACTGCTAGGTTGTACTTCGGTATGAGACTGTCTTCTGGAACATATGGGTTGAACGACACCCAAGCGCAATCTAACCTCGAAATAATTAAGAAACGAATGAATGGTGATTTTGTCCAGTAGCATACAGGCGGTTTGCTTATCTAAGAGGAGATATCACATCTCTTTTTTTTCTTTTCTTCATGTCCCCTTCATAATTTTCACCCAGCAGTTGCGAGCAATCCCATCGCATCACTGCTCCAAGTGCTACACGTTTGTACCTGAAAAAGGCCTAGGGTGCTTATGGTGCTGGCACTGATGTTTGCAGCCCAGTGTACCTCAAGTTCTTAGATCTAATATTGATATGATTTAAAAGACAAAGTGTGCATTTCTGAACAACAGCGTTCCAGATCTAAATGTGGAGTCACGTTAACTTCTGTATCGTAACTTAGAAACCGAAGTTAAAAACTCTGATCTGCTAAAAACTGGCAGCGGGATTACACAGAACGCAGGTAGGAAATGTAGGGGTGTAGCAGGTCTGGGAACTGAACGTGCACATACGTAGCAGGGCTTCAGTTTGCAGTCGTCTTCAATTTCATCAGCGCTATCCTCATCTGAAACTTCTCCCTCCTCAGCATCTGCTCCAAGGCTGTATGGCAGCTTTTTACCCTAAAATGAGCAGAAAATAGTCACGCCGAATTCACACGGAGTTGGTGTTATTTAGTGCAAAGGCCAAAACAACCCGTTCCTCAACTATTCCTTACGTAAATTGCAGCCAGAGTTTAGAACTCTGTACCAAACCTCTCTTGCCTTTTGTGCACGGATGGTGTATTTCAAGCCAGGTCTGCTGGGGGTTTGTGGCATGACTGACATCATGTACTATTTTGTTTGACTCCCTCAAACCCCAGCACTACCCACTTGCATAGCTCACTAACTACCACTTATGGGAAAATGGATTCAAAATCACAACTGAGCACTCCAAGGCTTTTCTGACTCAGAGTCAGCTCTGTGCTAGACGTTGAAATACCTTCAAACTAACATCAAATCAAAACTGTGATTCCTTGTAGCCAGCTTGATACAGAGGATAGGGGGGGAGAAAATAGTATCTCAAGAGCTTACAGCAAACTAATTGCCCCCACGTGTCCACATAAATTAGACAATCTAACAAGCCACAACTCTATTAATCACCCTCTCAAAAGTCTGCCTTGCATTTCTCTCTTATTACATCCATCCAGGTCTTTGAAATTCCTTTCAGAGCACATCCGCTTATACCGAGAGGCTCCAACAATTAATCTTGCATACAACACTAACTTCAGCGCTCCAGGGCCTCCTCCCTCCCTGCTCCGCAGAGCCACCTTCTGAAGTGCTCTTCTCTCATAGACACGGCTGATGAACCGTGAAAACAGTTTCATTTCATGAACTGCTGCTCAGAGCAGGGTGAGGGGGGAATGCAAGAAAATGCAAGAGATTTTCAGATCCTTTTGCATGACTCCAAAGCACTTGGTCCAAGAAGGGACTGTGGGATAACGTTTAGACACTATGGGGACAGGAACCACACAGAACAACACCCACTAGGAACAAATGAGACAAATTTCCTAAAAAGAGAGAAAATATCAGGTTCACGTAACAGTGTCACAGTCCCTTCTATTCATTATGATGCACTGATGCATTTCACGTCATGTTTCTGCTCTCCTGAATTGGTGTTGTGGTTTATAAATAGGCACCTCTGGCTTTAAGAGTCTCAGATAAGATGCTTAATAGAAAGAGCTTTCCACTGCTGCTGATACCACTTCCCTGTCGGAACACTTGCACAAGTGTGCTGGGATGCTCGCCAAGTCCAAGGTAAACCCTGTTTCGATGTCTCTGACAAGCTCATGATTCTACCTCGCTTACTGGGTCTGTACTATTCCACATGTTCCTGCTGAGCTGGTTCTCCACAGCCAAAGAAAACCTACGATAAATACCACGTGCTGACCTCTGCTGCGTTTTGAACGCGTCGCCAGTAGCAAGTTACCTTCACTAGGATTTTCCCTTTCAAATTTTGAGGGCTAGGAAGCTGCCTCGAATCTCCAGTGGCTACATTTGATAAGTCCAGTTTATCTCCAAATATCTCCTTCAAGTACTGCGCGATCTTCTTTTGCTGTTGGATGCTGCAATGGTTTTCGATAGACAGTATCACTGGAAACCTGGAAACAAAACCCCCAGAGATCGTTAGAACCGTGTTTTAAGAGAGCAGACCTGCAGAGCTCACCACATCGGCTGGTTGAAGCTGTTTGCTTTTGCATTGCCGCTAGTCTGGAAACAAATCCACGCTTTAGGAGGAAGGATTTTGCACATGACCTCCCAAATCCCCACTCTGTCGGAATCCCTCAGACAGTCCCTGCGGGGAATCCTACCCTCTCTGTCCAACCCCACCCAGCAGCGCACAGAGTGACAAAGTTTGGACTTGTGATCACCAAGCGCGAGACACAGACAAAGACACTTGCAATAAAGCTCATCAGCCACGCGACGCCTTCCTGTTCCACAGAGCGGAGCAGGAGGTACGGTATTCCTTCGCAAGCCACGTAACAAAGCCTTCGTAAGCATCAGGAGGTGCAAAGAACAGACGCTAACTCATGTTCCAGAGACCGATAGCTGCACGGATGAGTTGCCTTTGTCTTAAAAAATGCAGCTACAGAGAGTCAGCCCAAATCTCTGAAAGTGCCCTGACTCTGGACATGGAGAAATATTTGACAATGCTTTTCAGAACACTCTCCCAGGCTCCAGGAATTTGCAGCTCACGTTTCCAGAGCTACAGACACCGTTTCTGTATAGAACAGCCTACTTCTTCCAGAAACATGCTCCATTGTTTTCTAAACTCTCTGCAGCCTCAGAATCCTGCAGCAAGGAACCCCACGTGCCAACAATACACCAAGTGAAGAATCACCTCATTCCATTTTGAAAACAGCAAGTATTTTCCCTTTATTCTCTCTAAACTACTCAAAATCCTATACCCCTACTCATGATTTGAGACCGTTGCATGTATCTGGTTAAACTCCATTACTTTCATAATAAACTGTAAAATAGCAAACCAAATATAACCTGAACATCACCCCACGTTATCTCAGTACTTCCTCGTACTATGTAAGAAACCAATTTTCAATTTTCTGCTGAAATAAATTATTTTCCTTAGGCAGAGCACACTATAGTATTGATTTTTAAGGAGAATTTCCCTGTGGACATGAGTGGGATGTTCTGTTCACAGGACCAAAATAATCTATAGCCATTTAACAGTCTCACACTGTCCAAAATATTACAGAGTTCACGATGCATGAAAGGTCTTTCTAACTTGGGTTGAACTTTCTAACTTGATTGATGGAAAGAGCTCATGTGGTTGAACAATAAATATGACACAGGCGATAAACAGGGGAACAGAATCACCTTGGTAATTTCTCAGCGTGTTTGCAGGAAAACACCTACTCCCTGATGTTGATTTTGATGCAAGATTAACTACACAAACCAGACCAACCTAGCTTCAAAACTGCCTCTACACTTACTCGTTTTTGATGAAGGCGTATTTATTGATAGTTTCTGCCACATCACGGAAGAGTATTTTGGAAGTAAAAGTATAGCCATGGTGCACCACCGGCTCTCCATCCGGACCATCCCAGCAATCCACTATTAAGACAAAAAAAACTCCACATGAAGAGATGCCCATGATCTTGGGCATTTCTGCTGACCTTGCTTGCCAGCAGGACTCGCATACACCACTCAGCCACGCAGCTGTCAACAAGTTTCATTCAACTGATTAGGAAAAATACTAATGTTTCGTTATT
>WEIS01098958.1:0-13202 GCA_013389965.1 Todus mexicanus
ACCTCCTACCACTATCTCTGAGGTCTTCTCCTCTTCCATCTCAAATTTCTTCCAAAACTTGGTTATTTTTCTGTTCCTGCAAAAAAACCTCAAGCAGGTTCCAAAGCAAAGCTGATAGAAAAAACAACATGCAGCTATTTTGCTGATGACCTGCTAAGTTTGTTATTGCAAATAGTCAAATTTCGATGCAACCCACAACTGAAGACATGAGTAGGACCTTGTAATGTTTTTGAGTATCAGTGCTGCATCTGTCATATGCCACAGTCTGCTATCTTCCCTGTTTTCAGTTTGTATGACACTCACCCATTCTACTGTGAGCCCTTGCATATGCTGCATAAAACACTGAAGCAGTTCAATGAAATCTCCTTCTGTTCTGATTATGCTACAAACTTCAAAGATATAAATGTATAAATGATGTACAAGAGAAGACCAAGTGCAATGATTAGATCATCTACTGTATCCCATATTTCTATGAGGTACATAAATGCTAAACCCTTAGCAAATAACAACTCGCCTAATTACTAAAAATTCATTGCCATCCCTATTGTTTCAATTAAAGAAGTTATTTTTTATTTCCCTTCTGAAACCTTCTGACATAAAATGATTGGATTAGAATGCCAGCTGCATTGCCCTCCTCAGAAAATCCATAGAGATTTTATCAGTATGAGATGCAATCATTCTTCTGCGGGTGCTATGCCTACTGAAACCCATCATTAGTATTTCTGAAGTGTTCCAATTATACAGTGTCACTTCCAGTTATTAAAACTTCTCCCAGTTTCAACTTTTCAATAAGGCCTTTTTTCTGTTCCCAAGCAGGGATTGGTTGCAGAAAGCAAAGAGAATTTGTTGATCAGTTAAGCAGGTGGTGATGGCTGCTATTTTTTATGAAAATTCATTTAAGACCTGGGTAATCTGTTTACACTCCTAGCCGAATGCCTTATCTGTTATTTAGGCTCTTTCCTATGTCTCCCCTCTTCTCTTTCCAGACTTCGGACTTTATGCAACACAACCAGACTCCAGTGGGAGAGCTAGAAGATATTTTCTTGCTCTACATTTTGGGATAAGCTGAGTAGTGGTGGTAGGTCACAGGCTGGACTCGATGATCTAAGAGGTCTTTTCCAGCCTTAATTATTCTATGCCTCTATTCTATTCTATAAGAAGCATTCCTACTGGTTGTGATTGTGGTTACAGTTACGAAGACAGGGCCCCCAAATCCTGGAGCTGAGATCTACACAACAAACAATGACGTGAGAAACATGCATCCTCTTCTCATGAGGCTACTTCAGAGAGCAGAGCGTGCTTTGGGTAACGAGTATTTCTAAAAAACCCCAGAGATTCAGTCACTGAACCAGATATCCACCTGAAAGTGCCACCGTATACTTGCTTAGCTCACATAGGACAACAATTCTTCTGTGAAGAGTGCAAATTCAATGCTTTAATCACACAAGTAGTGTTTTGGTATCTCAGGCGGGTATCTGGGATACCCAAGTGAGGTAAGTGGAATATTTGGGATCATTCAAGTGCCTGAATTTCATTCACGTGCCCCTGGAAGCTGTTAAGTGCTCTTTGGATCTGTCCCAGCTGTTTCATATAACACAGAAGTGAAATTAAGTGAAATTGCTCACTGTAAATTACTCACCAACACTAGCTTTAGGAACTAATCACTAAAGTTAAACCACAGCAGGAGAGGGTAACTGTAAAAAGGGCGATTTTCAACAAAATAGCAGTTTTATCGATTACACTCTTAAGAAGCTGCAGGCTTTTATATGCACTATCATTTTTATATGTGCTATCATGTTTAATGTTTAGTTTGGTCCCTACTCTTCAGGCAGTATCATACCAAATTTTTCTGTGTAGTCATTGTTGACTTTCCTCACCTGTTTAGCCAACTGGGTCCTGTGGTAGCATATACGTGTTATATTTCCTAAAAGAGTAGTGACTGCCCTTTTCTCTGGGCTTCCACATGAAGGGCTGGAGAGGCAGTAGGGGCTGGAGCAGTGTGCTGGAAAGGTTTGTAAAACAACTGGACTGCATTGCTTTGTGCTGCTAAAGGAATCTGCTGCAGCTGAAAGGGAGAATTAACTTCTTTTGGAAGAGAACAAAGAGAGGAGTTAACATTTAATCAACAAGAAAGAAAGAGGGAAATGAAGGAACTATGGAAGGGCACAGTTGATATTTCCACTACCAATTCTGGCGGCAGGAAATCGCATCTGAACTGCATTGTCTCCAATAAAGGACTATTCCAAGAAAGCAAATGAAAAAAGCTACTATGAAAGACTTTAGCAGGGACTTGATTGTGGCTGACTCTAGAGTGGATGAGTCCAAAATCTTGATCCCTGTGTGCCAAGGAGGTGATGGCTGAACCAGCAGCTCTAGTGCTCACGATGCTCTCTCTGAACATGTCCCTGAAGGACACGTCTCTCTTTGACCACAACCCAAGGGTGCTGGCAGCTGTTATAGGCAAAAAGTGCCTCATAGGAACTCTGAAAGGCTCCATATTAAGACCAACCTTCTGAATGCCCTGGTGGCCTATTAGACACACTTGTGCAGTGTACATGATGAATCCCCAGCCAGATGACATCCTGCCTCCACAGAGAGACGCTTGGGAGCCTTACAGAGGCAATGGATGGGGCTGTCTACAGAGAACCTTGTCTCCTGGTCAGTGACTAATTTTTCTTCTCTTAGCAAACAGCCTGTAGGAGATAACTGGCATATCAGGCAGCAACCTGCTCCCAAACTGTGACTGCCACAGGCTCCCCTATCACAACACTGTCTGCAAATGCAAATGAGTGCACACCATGCTTTATATATATATAATCTTCAAAACTTTCCCATTTGCAGAACCTAGATGTGGCAAGCTGGTGCATCTGAACTTCTGCTTGGTAAATTTAAACTTACTGACACTAGGCTGGCTTTTTTTAATCTGTTATTTGATGAATAATTTAAGTCAGTATGTCCATTTTTATAACTGCTTAGTGAACTGGACCAGAGTACCAATCTGGCTGAAAAACAACCTGCCTAAAGCAAATCAGTCAAGACAGCTCCTCATTCTGGCTTACCAAGTAACCACATAAACACTTGTGCCAGAACATTGCAAAAGGTAATTTGGGGACAGAAATGAGTGGATGGGTTGCTGGTTTTTTAGTCAGAAGTGCTGGCTTATGATCATCTAAAGCATGTGCCTTCATTGCCTATTGTGGAGTGCCTTCAGCACAGATCCCAGACTGCTGGGATTTTTTTAACCACAGCTTGAAAACTACTGCCCTGAGCGTAAAACAAAACATGCCCTTGTGCTGACTCTGACTCCCTGTGAGTAAAACACGTTGGGATAAACTTCTCCTCTGGGAGTGTTTCTGGTGAATAAGGTATTGTGTGAGTATTGCCTTCTTTGTATTTAGTGGGCACAGCTTATATGAAAACTAATAAACACAGTGACCCATGCAGTCAGAGAACTCTTCAAAGAGCATGATTTAATGTGGTCTGGTCCTTGGAGTGTGGTTCTGAGCTCTTCTGTGAAGGATGACCTGGGGACATAAAGTACTCTTTTAGTATCCATTGCATTTCAGAAAAGATGGAGGGCTCTGTGCCGAAAACTGAAGAAGATATCTCAGTACTATGCAACTACAGCCAGAGACACCACAGTGGTAAGGCAGCCCTGGAGCAGACAGAGACTTTCAGATTTATTTATGTCTGCTATCCCCAGAAATTCCTCCTTTTTCAATTTCTGAAAAGCAAAATTTATGAAAAATGCATAGCAAGAAGTAAAAAACTTTGTAGAAGTAACCATATAGAGTTGTTAGATTCAGTCCTGAAAAGGCACAATTTACTGGCAGTTCCAAACCACCTCTGTTAGTATGCTACTTAATGACCATATGCCTCCATAAAATACACTTGTATGAGTTGTTCTTGACTTAATTTTGACATCCTTACTCATGCTGACTGCTGCTTTGTTCCACTACTAAACCCATCCGTATAGACTCAGGAGACTGCTAACAGAATGAGAAGATCCTTATTTCCTGATGGATCAAGTTGGTAGAATGAGATTTTTAACAGAGAACAAGGGGAAAGAATGTTTTCTCACTTCTGATGCATTCCTCAGCTTGAACATGTCAACAGATGGAGTGGGGATTAGCTGTAAAATAATGTGGCCTTTTAGCTTATGTAAAAAGCAGTCTTGACGTGCTAGGGATTTTATGATGGCTTATTAAATGTACTCATGCAAACTGAAGGGTGCTTATAGTATAAGTAAAATGCTCATCTTCAATGAGTGTTTGCCTTTGATAGATAATGTCAGGGTGATGTATACATGTTTAGACAAACATGCAGAGAAATGTTGGCAAAGAAATAAAATCTGTTATTTGCTCTTTATAATCCAGCCTGAAATTCTCACTGTTGATGGGCGGCAGGAGTTACTACTGTTCACTACATGTTTCACATCCTGCTGAGGCTGTCTACACAGCCTTTTGCAGACTGACATATGTTCCTTCTTGTCATGGGGGCACCCACAAAGCTAGCGGCAGCTGCCATGAAAATGGGGTTTATTGCTGAGCACTCCTTACAGACAAAAGAGACAAGTTCAGATGTCAGTTGGGAATTAAACTACTGCACAATTACTTAACTAACTTAACCAAACCTTAAGGATGATAACCCAAAATGGGCATACAGTCACTGGTAAAACGGGGAATCCTCCCACACCAGGATGCCCACAAAAACCACTCACCCAAAAAGGGGGCAAGACTCACTCAACCCACTCACTTGGGCTCTGTGGAAGTAACCTTGGACCAGGTGGCCAAGGAGAGGGCCCAACTGCCAAGCCTGCTGCTCTGTGAAGAATCAACTTGCACGAACTCGAATCAGCTCACCAGTTCTTAAGTAGAACCCCGTTTATATCCTTGTCAAGGGTGCAGTATAGTCATACTAATTAGCTGAACCCAGACAAGCCTCAGACCCCAAGCCTGTTTTCCAGACCACACGGTGCCAGTTAAGCATCGCAAGGTGCAACCTGCTCCAGTTGATATGCAGCTTGCTCTGGCCGAGCTCCTGTACCCTCCAGGGTTTCTCTCTGCTTTGTATCTCAGGGAGGCTGCACATGCCACACTTCTGCCTTCACTCTAAAGCAGCAGCCGTGTAGCTGTGGTTGGTGTGCTATGCAGTGCAGCACTCTGCTTCAGCTGCACAGCTGGATCCAACATGCAGGACACATGTTGCTGAGGCTAGGGACTGATCCAGTTCTGTGGCTTGCAGTTTCAGTGTGCTCCTTTCCAGGCTCTGTTAAATCAGGGACTGAGCTTGTGTAGCTAAACAGACTGATAGCCTCAACTTCTGAGGATACAAGTAGAACACTAGATCAAAATTATTGCTTATACCAGTATAATACTTCCAGTAAGGGCCTAAATTCATGGGTAATATTTAGCATTAGGCATTCCTACCATGCTGACTGTGTTGTTCCTCTCTGTTCCTCTCTAGCCCCCAAGTGAGGAGAGTGCCTTCAATTTTGTCCACAAGGTGCTTTGGAACTCCTTATGAACCTGAGTCAAAGGTTGATGTGGGTGAGAAATGTCTGGGGAAAGGCAGGACTTTTCTGCTTTTTCTGAAAGATCATTTCCTTGATTCAGATCATGGAAGCAAACTCATTTGAGTTCTTTCTGTAAGGGAATGAATCCTTGTTCTCTAGCTGCAGAAACACCAGGGTCTTAATGCTCCTAACCAAACTGACAGCAGTCCATACAACTGCTGCTTGTTCTTCTCAATGCTATCATTTCCTAGCTAATCTTCCGATGTCAAGCTGATTGCTATTCAGAAGCACTACACTGGAAGTGCTAGAAGCACCACACAGATGTTGAACTGATGGTACCAGATTGTGTTCCCTTGGTTAGAGGTGTTCTTCTGTAGTTCAGGACGTACTGTAACAATCAGAGCCTTACATAACTCTAAAGCAAAGGGATTCATACATGAAACATGTCATTTCAGGGCTAGAAGTAAGGCACAGTTCTGTCACCGCACAAGCAGTCAGACCACTCTGGGTTTGTGGCAGTGCCTGGGAAAATTCTTCCCTATAGGTATCTTCTGAAATTTCATACAGCATTGATAATGTTACTTGGTATCTACCTTACATTTGCTGGCTGTCTCCTATTATTCTTGGGAATGTTGGAAAGTCTTCAGCATTTAGGAAGAATGAAGGAAAATCAATAGAGTCTTAAAATTCATAAAGCCTATTGTTAATTCATTTTTTTCCTCACATATACACACTGACTGAACTCAGCAAGTTCTCTAATTATTCTTTTAAATAACAGCACATTTTCCCTAAGGGCTATGTAACAAGTGTGGCTTTACAATGAGAGCGGTGTCATTAATAGATTAATGGCTGCAATAATGCATATAGCAGCATTAACGGGATGGGTGAACTAATTCATGTAAAATGGATGTTTTTTTGTTTTTGTTCACACACTTTTTGGTAACTTAGATTTTTATATGGTTAGACGGGACACAAGAAAATACCATTCTTTTCCCTATTCTCACTATTTTCTCTTTTTCGCTGACATTTTCATTTTCAACTCTGATCTGGTTTCTCCTTCCTCTTCCTCTTAAGATCTATTTCTTCACTGGAAAAAGGACCAACAGCTCTTTGCACATCCTGGCAGTTAGCATGCAAAAGGAATAGCCCCGATAATGCTAGTATTTACTCAACACTTCCCCCATGATATCTCTGTAAATCAATCAAGTGTATATTCAGATTGTTTATGCTTTTATATTTTTTTATAAAATAAACTTTGGATTCTGTTCAGTTTTGTGAAATATTACTTATATATATTGTAGGAGAAAAAAAAAAGATGGGTTCCAGCTCGTATGAGCGAGAACAACTAGGAGAAAATTAAGACACAGAGTGTATTTTACTGGATCTTTACTAAATGACTATAGAAATGACCATGTTTACAGAACTGCAGCTGAGGAGAAGCACCAGATTAAAGAATAACCCTGTGGGAAATTTGGGTGAAATGGCAATAAAAGAAAGAGGCTATAATTTGATTTGGGAGAAACAATGCTTCCGATAGAAAGTGGCAGGTAGGAACAGAACTGAAATTTAATAAAGGAAAAGAAAACCTTTGCAGAACAATGTTGCAAAAGTTTGTTATTTTCTATTTTACTGGGTGTTTCAAAGTAAAATATTAAAAAAATAATTTAGGAAAAATCCTTAAACAACAAAACCCTCCTGAGCTGGAGTACTAAACCTTTTGGAGACTTACTTCTTTATGAATTGTCTCACAGCTGCTTGGTACATTTAATTTTAAAGTTGATTCTTATTTTCTGATTAGTATTCCAGATAGGAGCTTTTCCTTAATTTGAAGGGAAACATGAACTACTTTCGTCAGTTATTTTTTCAAATGTTTAGTGTTCATGTTGTAATCCTAAAGACCACGTACATTGATGAACTCGAAGCTAGCTTAGGAGACGTCACATATTTACTCTGGTTCTCTGTGTATTTTGTATGAAGGCTGCGTAACACTGCCCTCCTATGTTGCTCTTACTTGTTCCTCCTTCTTATTTAGTGTATCTTACAGAGTCTACAACTACCAAAGCAAAAACTACAAGCAGACGTCTCAAAAACTCTGTGTTCTTCCCACACCACATTATTATCGAAGTATAAAACACGTTCCCGGATATTAGAAAATCATTGCAAGTGTCAAGATTTAGTGAAGAGTTACACATGCATCTTGCAACAAATAGAGTACAGTCATGTCTGAACAAAAAGCTGGAATTAGAGGTCGTTGCAGAGAGAGAATTTGGGACTGGGATCTTTGCTATGTCTGGATACCACATGGGGCTGTCAGTTGCTTCTTTTTGCAGCCAGCAGAGCATAGTAGCGCACGCTACTGAGCTCAGCACATTAACAGGGTGTTTCAAAAGTATAATGTAACAGCTACAGTTTGAAGCATCTCCTAGATGTCTTACCAAGCTTCTGTCTTTCTGCCTGTTAATTTTTGCGCAATTCTATAAGTCCTATCTTGTACTCTGGACAAACAGCATACGTACTGGGAGTAGAGGAGCTACCATGTGCAGGATTGAGTGCTGTAGAAGATGACTTAGAGGAGACTGTGTTCACAAACATATTACATCAAAATGTGCTCTTTAGGTAACAGGAAGGGTGGACTTTTTTTGTTTTGTTTTGATTTGGTTGGTTGGTTGATTGGTTGGGGGTTTTATATTTGTTTTGTTTTCTTTTTTTCCAGAAATCTCATTTTGCTGAAAAGTGTTTTTAGATATCAAAATCCTTCATGAGGAGTTCAAGTGCATCTCACATCATCAAGACCAAAACTGAAAGTTTATAAATACATTTCAGAGATGAACACAATTTCCCAAATAGCTGCAATTAATCTGTGCTTAATGCACATTCCTCAGAAAAGTGGTATTTTAGGACATCACTGGGGCCTTGAGGCATTGCCAAGCCTTCCTGACCTCAATTGACAGATCAGCACCTGCTTACACCTCACCAGCCCCTTCTGTATCCCTTAATCCCACACAGTGCCCTGGCCCATGAGTCATCACCTGCTTGTTGGTGCCTGGGATGGTATGGCCTGGACCCAGGACCTCTGGGGGCTCCTGTGGCACTGAGAAGGGCAGGGAGTCTCACTGTCCCACAGGGCTGCTGGAGATCCTTTTCCCCAGGTTTCCTACCCCCAGTGTGAGTCCCTTCAGAGTTTGCACACAAATGCTCACCGATGGTTTGGTTTTGAGGCATTGTTTGTGTTCTGACAGGATTCTTTGTAGAAAGCCATAGTTAATGCTAATTAACAATTAATTAACCTGTTAATTAATGTAATAGCTGTTCCCAAATGTTTCCACAAGAAAAATCCTCTAAGCGTAAGAAATCAGGATGTTTTTAATGTTTTTGTGGCTGGCAGTGGGGCATGAGCTCCTCAGTAGCTTTTGCTGTGTTCATGTGTATATATGTGTATATACATCCACCTGTATACAGGGAAGACATGGATTCTGCTGTGTCTGATAAGAGTTTGCGTGAGGATAACAGATTGTCCATCAGTCAAGACACTCATAGGCATTCCTTTCCTCTTTTCAGCAGCCTGTTTTTTTGAAACCTATACAAGACTTTCTTATATATATATATTTGAAAAAATGTGTTTCTCCCTAGAGAGTCTTTTGCCAAAATTGGCTGCAAATTTCCAAAGGTCTGATAAGCAACAGTGGTTGTGTTGGCCTGGTTTCCTCAGGACCCCACCCACATGCCACTACCATTGAATCAATATCTACCATGTAAATAAAAATCAGCTCCATCTAAAACTGAATAAAACTGAGCACTTTTTTTTTTCCTTTAGAGAATTTTCCATCTAGATATAACAGTTTTGATGAAGAGTGCATTTCCAAAGGAAGGGGTAGCTCAAATACTCAGCCATGAAGAAAGCCTGTGAAGTCGCATGTCCTGTCAGCAAAGGAAAAGGGATGGCCTTTTACTACTGGTCCTGTTGCAGATTTTAAAAGTGCAAATAATCCTCGTGCCTATAACAGGATCACTGCCATTGCTCCACCTGCATATCGAAGTGCTGGTTGCAAGGTGACGATCTGTAACTGTGTCAATGTTTGTTACATACTGACACATCTGTCCTTTCTCGCATTGTTTATTTGGCATTGATAGTTAGATTGTAATTTTTTGAGATGTAGATCAACTCTAAGTATTTATTCAAAACAGGACTCTGTTCTTGACTTTCTACGTATGTCTGTTAGCAATTATCATTAAACATACTTTTAGCAATATCATACTACATTTCATAAAGTTATAATAAAATTAATTCAAATTGACTTCAATTAAATTTACCAACTTTACTAGCCATATTCATTATCTTTAAACTATTTTTGAGTATTTTAATTTCAAGATATTATTGATCTTTCAGACCTAGGGCCCAGAAGATATTTTCTTAAACTTTCTGTAACTGTTACATCTACATAATATATGAAAGAAGTATCAGATGTTAAATATGGAGAGTATGAGAAGATGTAGTTAAAATCTTACTGTGACTTTTCCCTAGACAAAGATGACAAAATTGTAGTAGTATCAGAATTTTTCATTCTTACAAAGAGAGTTGAATTACCAGGACGACCACTGGGAAGACTGCAGCATGAGATTTCTGTATTATGATGAGATTGAAAGACTAAGGTTAAATGCTCAGGTTGAATCCTTCAGGGCAAACCTTCAATCTTGAGAAATTCTTCAGTCCAAAGAAGATGATTTTCTGCATCATTAAGCAGAAGGGAATGCTTCATGGTTTTTCTCTGGAATATCTGAAGCCAAGATCTTTTGTTATATCACAAATATATGCACTATAATGCACAGGCAGTAAAATCCATTCTGATTGCTGGTAGAAGGAAACATATGGTCTTGAACAACTCACAAAGAAAATGAACAGAGAGAAGCAGAAAAAAAACCTCTTTACAGCATTAAAAAAAAAAAAGAAAGAAAATGACAAAAAATAATTTGAAACAACCCCCCCCTGCCACTCATATACGCTTTTAAGACAGTTGACAAAACATTGGCTATATTCTATTTCTCTGTTTACTTCCTATGTGCCAGTCTTGGCTTCCTCTGGGAGACAGAAAGAAAATATTGTCATAACAAGGGAGATAGGGAAACATAGGGACTGGCAAAACAAATCTGAAAGGTTTAAATTGGTATGAAATGCTGTTCTCCAGCTGAGCGTCATACAGCATTTAGACATTTTTACTGAAGACTTTTGTAGTCAATCCAAAGCCTAGACATAAATTCTGATTATGTTTTACATGAGGAATTAGGATAGACATTATGGATCAGCTGTCTCTTAACAAAAATCTTGAAAGGAAGAAAGATTTTTTTGGTAAGGAATGTTTTATCTTCTAAAAGTTTGAGTATATGATGCTACAGAAATATATGTTCTGAAGGCAAAAGACTGAATCCGGCAGGGAGCAGCCTAGAAAGAAAGGAAATTACAGATAAGAAAGCAAAAGGGAATTACTGATGTATCAGAGTTTCAAAGGGTGACAGACCTGAAAAATTTATGTCTGGTATCAGCATCTGACTTACTGCAACAGGGAAGCAAGGTGAAGATACACACAATCTGAAAAAAATCCAAGTGAGCTCAGGAATTAGAAACAACATAAGCATATCAGCGTAGTCCCACACTGGAAATGCTTGACCTTATCGTGTAGATTAATAGGAGTATTACGTAGTCCATGCACAGCATGACATCAACTTTTAGCCTCTTCACAACACTACATTGACTCAAGTTTATCACTGCTCATCTAGCCCAGCTTATAAAACCAAAAATGCCCAAAAGTGAAGGAGGCTTGTCATGCAGTGAGTGGTAAAGTATCAGGATAGAATCTTGTAATGATGAGGGCTCAGAAACCTTGAGACCATTAAACCCTGGAACTGGTGGGAGGGGATGGGGACTGCAGATGACAAAATGCTTCAGAATAAATGGAGCTGAGGAAGTAAGGGAGCAATTCCAAAGGAGAAGACACAGTGTGATAACAGTAATTTCAGGTTTGACAGCAAGGGATACAGCTTTCTCACAGGTTTTTTTTCCACCTAGCAGAAGGCGGCAGCAAAGACATGAAAGAACCTCTTCAATGCCAAGTCTCAGTCAGAAACAGTGATGAACTATGACCTTTTCAAGCAAAGGAAAGTAGTGCACCAGAAAGTCTTTCGTTCTCAGAGCAGTGAACACATCTACTGTGGATTAATAATAAGAGAACACTGTGTAATGCCTACCATTAAGTAGTCATTAAAATAATTTATTACTTTTTAAATGTATCAGCCTTTCAGAGAAATTACTTCTCTCTTCTCTGAATGTGAAATTTCTGCCCTGTTCCTAAAGATTCCTCTCTTATAATACAAGATTTATATGCATCAGATATTTGAGCTTTAAATACCAAATCTTACCAGGCTGCAAGGCTCTTGAATGTTAGAAGAAGACAGGTCAGTTATACCTCATTTTAAGGAGATTCATCTCTTTAAAGCAGTGGTAGGAAAGTTATTTAAACTATAGGTAACACAATGCATGCACATCAAGTACAGAAAAATATGTAATTAACACTATTACTATCATGCAAACATTTTAATAAAGAGAAACTTCAAGAATTTTTCTAGAGACCACACCTCTCATTTAGTAAGAATGAGATAAATTGTCAGCATTCCTTTTTAACCATTCTCTGGAAATACAGATCATTTATGTTTTCTTTGCAACATGCTTGTGCTGTATTATTCTGCTGGTTAATGCTACATACATGTCATTCCATCACAAACATTATTAGGGTAACAAAATTCTGAAATGTTTACTTAAAAAAACCCCCCACGTTAAAAGTAGAACCGGATTTCAAGCAATGCCTTTTAAGGTCTCTTCACGTAAAATCATCTGTCGTTGTGTTGTTTTTTTTAAATTTAGCACACATTAAACTATCAAATTATTCTAGGTTTCCTAGGGATTTTGTTTTGGTTTTTTTAATGACCATTAGTCTTTCACACTTAAGACAAACCACTATACATTTACAACTGAGTTTCTACCTTGGTTCTTCTTCGTTATACTAAATGGCCTCTTGTGTGTTGTGGGAACTAACTTTCAGATATATGTCTCAAAAACTTAATCGTGGCTTGCACTTTCATAACCATAACAAACAGAACACAAATAACAAATGCATAAATGCAATCAATGAGAGTAAGGAAAATAAGCTCCTCAAGAGAAGAGTAGTTTTCTATGACAATAGTTTCCAGTACACCGAGAGTTAAAGCTGAGGCAATATCATGTATTATGAGTGTTTGGACCAGTTTGGAAGAGTTCTATATTTATTCTTTTAATTTTCCTCTCCCTTAGAAGTCTTGGTAATTGCTTTCATAGTAACTAATACACTCATTTCCCTAGGCAAAGAGATCAGAAAATAATTTTTTAAAGTTTCCACTCATGTTTTTAAAACCTTTGAAACATTTTGTTAAAACAGGTGTTGCTGATCTGGAAGCACCTGTTCTGTATAAGACAAATACGGTTAGAGTCAAATGCATGAGTGTGTTTTAATATAGTGGTCATTTTGAACATAGACTTCAATAAAATATATAGCCACATGAGAAGACAGGAATTGTTCACACACGATGTCTAAATTGTGTAGAGATTCTGGGAGCCAAGGATGGGTTGTCTTGTCAGAGGAATTATGAGACTAGAAGACTC